>CATIWQ010199368.1:0-47925 GCA_949673415.1 Euphorbia schlechtendalii | reverse complement strand
TATTTGAAATTTAAATATTCTTGTGCTATGCTTCCTTGTTGGGAAACTTCCTTAGTTCTCTTTTTTGCGAATCATTTTCCTTTTCCTGATTGTTCAGTTGTTTCCGCTTTGACTATAGTTGATGGCGAATTTGATGGTGTGAGTTTGAGCTTCATTCAATCCAAATTAGATAGTGTGAGTTATTACAAACATTGAATGTGACAAGTAAACATTGACGTGACAATAAAAGATGCCACAAAAAGTATTTTCGTGACAACAAATAAAAGTTGTCACAAAAAGTGCAATATTTGTGACAATAAATTGAGAAATATTATTTGTAACTTAGTTATTAGTAACAATATCTTTGTGACAACTATTTTTGTCACATATATACATGTGTGACAATGCCTAAATTATTTTGTGACATGAACTATTATCACAAATAATCATTTCTGTGACAACCTTTTAAAGTCGTCATGCACTTTAGTTCATTTTTTATGTATCATATGTGACAAGTGTTCATTTGTGACAATCGTGTTTCCTTTTTATTACAATAAATGTTGTCGCAAAAATTTGTTCTCACAAAATAATTAACTTTTTGTGACGACTTTTTTAAGTTGTCATGGGATTGTAGTTCATTTTGACATATTATATGTGACAAGTAGCACATTTTTTGACGACTATAATATCTTATCAATAACAACAAAAGTTGTTACAATAAATTGTTGTTACAAAAAATTTAAATATTTGTGACAATATTTTGATCCAAAAATTGGATCTATTATCTATGACGATAATATTTATCTGTGACAATAATATTATCAGTAACTCTAATATTAGTGACGATCACGTGACAACTATTTATTGTCACATAATGTTATAAGTAACAACATTTAGCTTTTTTGTGACAATATCAGTTGTCACAAAAAGTAAGATTTCTTGTAGTGTTGGTAAGTACTTGGTAGTTAGCTAGTAAGGCCTAAAATAAACATTTGTTATGGTAGTAGGAAAGTGGTATAAAAGCAAAATATACAGATAATGAGAGCTTTGTGATAGAAAATGATAGAAACCTGATAGGATAAATTGTCCTACTAGCTATCTGGTAAGTATGTGGTAGTGTACCATGATGACAGTTGGATTTGAGAAGAAATTGAACAACAAGGTTTTAGTAAAAATGTTTCATCTTATTTTTTATTTACTTTTAAATACATTATATTTTTATCAAGCAAACTTTATTTTTATATGACTTTGATTTATTATTATTTTATTTTGGTAACTTATTCTTTTTTTTATGTATTTGTCCGAATAAGGGGAAATAAATAAATGATAAAAGGAAGGAGATGTATAGGTTTTTATTTTAATTTGGGCAATACACTGCCAGGTTATTTTTACTTTCTATTTTGTTCTTTCAAAGATTCCTAATTGAGCTTATTTTTATTTTTATTTCAATTATTTTTATTTTGTGTGCTAATCATATAAATAGAATAAAAAAAAGAGGTTTTCTTGTTTCATAAATACGAACATTTTTTTATCTTATTGGTTGTCCACAGTTATCAAAGTCGAAACCCAAGCATCGTGGAATCATCTCGCAGAGATAAACCTGGCGGTAAAATTAATTTACTCATTTTTCATTTCATATTCTTATTTCTAATTTATTCCAATATTAATTTGATGTTATATTTGAATTTTACAAGGTGATTAATGGATTTATCATGTAATTAGGATCTGAGATTTAGTTTAATTTCAAAGTCAAACCCAGATGCGAATATCTCTCATTTTATGTTCTTTTATATTTCTTGAATCCCGTGTAAACTACGAGGCTGTAATATTTTTATTTTTGACTTTTTATTTCTTGAAAATTTTTGTAATATTTATTTCCTTTGCTTGCTTTTTTTAATTGTATGAGCATATAGAAATTAATATAGGACTAAAATTGAAAATAAACATGAAAATGGATAAAGCGACATCATTTGTTTGAAACAAATATTTTCAACTAAGAAGATTCATAAGTGTTTTGTGGATCTAGAATCTCTATTTAATAAGTATAGAAAACATAGTCGGGTTGGCTATATCGAATTTCCTGGTAGAGCTAAATCGGGTGGCGACTTTCATTATTCTTAAAAAGTATTTTCTAGCTCCGTTTTGATTTTAATTTAACATTAGCACATATCATTTTTAGGCAGGAGACAAAGAAAAGAAACAAGATGAAGAGGAACAAGTCAAGACAATTTGATAAGGAAAAACATTAAACAAGGATAATGATCCAATAGAAATCAAGTCAATGAAGCAGGAAAAGAGGAAACACAAGATTAGATAAAAAAAATATAAACTAAAACAATATCATGCTAACATATTTGTGAAAAAGAACAAAGAATTTGTCAAAAACAAGAATATGATAGTAACCTAGTAAGTGAAAAAAACATGAATATTGTAAAGATTATGTAATTACATGTATATCTCTATCCATCTGGTAGGAATCTAGTAGAATTAAAGTATGCAACTAAAAAAATATCTTAAATGCATAATTTATTAATGGAATATTAACACATATCATTTTGTAGGTTACAGATATAAAAGAGCAACATACTGAAGAGGAACAAATCGGAACAACCTAATTAGAGAGCAAAGACCAAGGGAAATCACAGAACAAAAATGAGAAAGATGCTATGATGATGGTAAACAACTTAAAAATGACTTGGATATATATAAAGTAACTATTATATATTAATGCATGATAATTTTAAAAACGATGCAAAAAAGGAAATATAACAACATAAAAACAAGACGAACAAGTCTTTTCAACCGCATTGCAAAATGAAAAAGAAAAACTTAACGATATTGAAGCAGATGAAATGGAGGGAGACTAAGTAGGAAAGAATATAGAAGCAGCAAAAAAAAGAGCCTTGCCCCAGAAAATAAAGAAACAATAACAGAGAAGGTTCCTAAAGAACCTATGAGCTTGAACAATGAAGCAACAAAAACAAACATTGCTCCCAAAAAACAACAAAAAAAAGGAAAAGTACGACTTTATAGAAGCTCTACGCTTGAACGAATGAGAGCTCATTAGAGTGATTGCGTACAAATCAGTAACGAGCGTCAAGAAATTTAAAGAACAACAATGAGAAAACATAGCAGAAAGAAAGCTCCATGTATGAAAGAAGAGAGCAACGGAGATAAAACCACAACCTACTTTCCACATTTTCACACAAAGTACAAATGAATCAATGCAGAGCAGCTAAGGCGGTGAAGAAGAAAAGGTTGGTGCCAAAGCCATTGACAAGATGGACGAAAAAGATATGGAAATGAACGACTTGATACAAAAACCTCATAAAAAAATAAGGTATAACTTCTAAATATAAAACTAATACAACTTCATTAATGCAACCATTTATCTAATCAATATTCCTTGACTAATACTATCATAATGATTCTCCTTTTTCTTTAGACTTATTGATCATGCTCAACTTGATAATATAGAAGCTGTCTATAATGAAGAAAATCAGAGAAGAAAACCATAAACAAGTGTGTTTACAATTATGCAAAATAATGCATTTATACATCATTACATACTTATATAGTTTGTCTGACTCTTAATGTATGAAAGGAATCTAAAAAGAAAGTGAACTGAAAAGAGCAAGTAGGAAGACAAAATGAACGAAAGAGGCTAAACCACATCAACGCCCAAAGAGAATCACTAGAGCTTCAAGCAAGGTAAGAACACCATACATAAAAGATTCAAATCAAAACTTGGAGATAGGTACGTTCTTGATGACATCGTGCTGATTGGAGAGTCGGTAAAAAGAGAGCAAACAGTCAAAGAATTAAAATAAATTCTGACAATGGACATGCTTGGAGAAAGAACAAAGTAAATTATCGATCTTATATATTTACATTTCTTTTGAATTCGTATAGAGAAATAAAGCTGATTATTTTTAATGACAAAAACATTCAACAACGATAATAAATGGTATGGAAAGGAGAAAGAAGTGATTCCCTAGTTAATTTACAAAGTCATTGACGTGAGGAGCAAGACATTTTGGATTGAACTATTCTTTCTAGGACTATACCTAGCAAGTGATGTACGTTAGATCAAATCCTCCTAATTAAATATCCTTTCTAACTGGTAGATTGCAAGTAGGTAACTGATAGGAACAAAAAATGAAAAAAATAAAAGATTACTAACATATTTGATCAATGTTATCTGGTAGGAAACTTGTAGGAATATGGTAGGAGACATTATTCTAATAGATATTGGTATAAAAGAATTAAACAAACAACTATAAATCTTAAAGGTTAATGAAAATGAAAAGTGATTACAACACATGACATGTGAAAAAAGCTATACATAGTACAAGAGCATTAAACAAACTCGAATGAATAAGTGATTGCAACACATGAGATATAAATTTTTTTTATAGAGTATTGAGTATGGTAGGATCTATTAGACATGATGTATGCCTTAGAGGAAATTAGGATGATATATCTATTAGTTATAATGTATAAAATGTTTTCAGAGTATTATTATTATTATTAATAATAAAGACATCTTTGTTATGTATCAGTGTTTTTTTAATTTATGTATCTCGCTGGTATCATATATATGCGCATTGATAAGGCAAATTCCGTGACTACTTCATAAGAGGTGTGAGAATTGCACACACTATTACTACGAATAGTCTAAATATCCCTAGTCATAGTTTCATTGAGACTGGACATCAATGAAGCAGATAGACTAGTATGTGTAGGCTTACTCCTTGGATTAGATCCAAGCAGCCGATTTCACGAGCTGAAGGCAGTACCTTGAGTTAACACATGAATGTATTCGGGTAATATATTGGAGACCGCCATAAGACAGACACTCGAAAATAACTATATTCATGTGTTGGCGTCATGTCTTATTATAGTAGCAGTACAAGTATCATCAGACCTCAGTAACTGGTTACCTTATGTAGGAGTTACTATACTTTAGGTCATACTTATTCATACCCTGGTAATCAGGATGATACAGGTTATTACGAGTATAGTGATGATCACATGTTGGTAAGTCGAGTAGTCAACATGCGATCCATCGCTCTTGATATAGTGATATAATGAGAGATGTACCTTAAGGCCTCTTGTTGAAGACACACATTTGATCAGAGTATAAGATTGATATAATGGGTTTCTAGTCAATCTTGATACATTATGGCAAGTGGTGTTCTTAGTGAACAAGTCTGATTCCAGGATAGTTACGGCTATTACATGAGCTGACACGTAATCCGAGCTCAATAAACTAGATGGTACTTAACCTAATGAGAGGAGTGTATTGTATTGGTTACTATTGCAGAACCGGATCAAGTCACAAGCACATGAAGTTCCGAGTATCAGGTGACCATACGCCTTTGCTAGAAAGCCCATTTGATCTTCTAGAGTTATCGGGTTCCATATCAGTCTGGAACACTAAGCCTAAAGGTTCCTTGATGGAAAGCCAAGTTTAGGTTAACCTCTAGCGGCTTTATACTTCAGGATCCTATGAGGTTACACACTTTGGGTCTCTACTGAACTAAGTAAAACCTATAGACTGTGTCATAAATTATTAATTGGTCGGACCAGATTGATAATCAAAAGAATTAAAGGAGAATTTTGGAAAACCTGGATGGAGCGGAGCAAGGGAATTTTTTTCGTTGTGAGTGGGTCCCAATGAACATGGGTTGTTTGAGGTGGGGCCAGCGTGGCTGCCCTATGAGCAAAAATGCTTGTGGGCCACTAGCACGCTCTAGCGGGTATCAGACTCGCTAGCGTAATTCGTAAGCTGGCTTTGCGGGAGAGCCCGCAAGGGCTTGCCTTGCGCGGCTGCCACACAACCCGCGTATGCGGGCTGTGCGCGGGTTAGCCCGCTGATCCTAAGGATCCGCACTGTTGACCCGTATTGTGGGATAGGTCACATTGGAAAAAAGGGGAGCTTTCATCTCCCTTTCTCTCTATATATAGCTGCTCCCTTCCCCTTTATTCAGTACTTCAGCTTAGCCTTTCTCTCTAAGTTCGACAACTTTTCTTCGCAATCTTTTTGCGAGATCCTCCACGAATTTCTCCAACGTCGCAAGAATAATTTAGAATGTTCTTTCTTTTTGAAGTGAGCCTTCTTAGTTAATATTTTCAAGTTGGTCTTCGAGCTGTTTAGCAGCTGCTGTCTACCAATGGGTTCTTCCTCAACAGAGGTTTTGGTCGGTGAAGATCCGTGTATATCAATCGTAGAGGCTTTCTTAGATTGGAAGCTAGTGCTAACAGAGTTCTGCCAAATTACTCTAAGGGACGCAACACCAAGAGAAAGGCATGCAGTAACTAGTAATTCTCTTAAGTTAATGCTAGGTTTTTTTAACAAGTTTTATAAACCTAATAGCATCTATAGAACGTTTCAACTTAGATTATATCAATCATGGCATGCTTATGAGATCCTTTAGAGTTAATTTTAAGTTTTGAAACTCCGCTTTGCAATTTTGCATGTTCAGTTACTGTCTTGATAAACCAGCAGAAACTTGGTAGGTATTGTTGGTTAATCAAGACAGTAATTAAACATGAAAACGTTGCAAGGCGGAATTTCATAATTTAAAATTAACCTAAGGATCTCCTAAGCATACCATGATTGATATAATCTAAGTTAAAACATTCCATAGATGCTTTTATGTTTATAAAGCTTATAAAAGAAACCTAGTGTGAGCACAGGATTTTGTACCAGCTCGTGCATTCAATGATGATGGCTTTTCGAGATTTTTATCCTTGGATCACGCAGTTTTCAACCGTCCGATGATCTTCAAATGAGAGTTCTCCTCATTAAAAAAATAATGTTAGGGACCCTAAATAAATATTTAAGACCATAGAAAATTTAAAGGCTTATAATATTTTTAAGAGTCCAAAATAATTTAATTGGATTATTTATAGGTATATATAAACTTTTATATATATATATATATATATAATATTTTAAAATAAAAAAAAATAATGAACGTGGTCCAAAGAAATCCCAAATTTGACCACCCTCGCCAAACTTTTTTGCATTTTTTGTATTTTTCAGGTTTTTCCTATAAATAGTAAAACATTTTTGGATTGAGGGGGCTAAAATTCAGAGAAAAATCTAATTTTCAGAAGAAAAACAACACGAGAAAGTTACAAAAATATTTTCTTCTAAAATTCTTCAAAGACATTCGGATCCAAAACACTTTTGGATCCCAAATTCTAATTATTTTTTAATCATTCTTCTTTCATCTATTTCTTCTTAAATCCTCAGATATTCTCTGGTCTAAAACAATTTTAGATACCGAGTCTGATTATCTTTTGAATAAATAAATACTTATTTTCCAACCAAACACAACTAAATCAAAATGAACGAGGAACGCTCCCGAGGATCAAACGGATACGCCGAAGTGGATTCATACCGAAAGGGTAAGCCTCTGAGTTCCTAGAGTTACTTTATCTCGTGTTTTCGATGTTGTTCTACATGTGAACCTAGGAATATTTTTATTTCTTTTATTATGTAAATAATGTTGTAATTCTCTTCTTCATCTTTATTTCTTTTCTTTTTATTCTTATGTTAGAATACCCCTACGAAGGGAATGAAACATATTCCCGGATAAGAGACCTCACACTTTGCCATGCGGTCATTTTCATTAATAAAATTGACCAACGTACGTGTAAATAAAAATGAACCAATTTTTATTTAAATTAACAACTTTAAATCGTCGATGTTTTAACTAGGCCACACGGGCCTTCTCAAAATCAAATTGAACATATGTGATATCCCTTGTGCTAACCTTTGTGGATGCAGGTTAGATGTATGCTTTATTTTCCTTCGAGTATTGCATATATTTTTACTGAAATTGTAATTAATAGATTAGGAGGGTGGTTGCATCCCTCGAGGTTTTGTAATTTTTGTAATATTTACTTTTCCGCATTTACTTAATACTTGATGTATGGATTTATTGCTTTCCGCATGCGCGTTAAAACATGCATATAAACTCGAAAAAACGACCTAAGTGCGAATATGCACAATTAAGAGAATACGGTTTTCTGTATATGTAATTTAATGTGATCCAATGAGAAATAAGCAACTTATCCCGAACCCGAATCTCTATGTTTTAGTGGGCCATCCCCTTGACGTTAAGCCTCACAGGACTCTAATTCCTGGAAAGAGCTAATCTAGGTGGCGACTCCACACTAAGAGAATGCGGATTGGAGTTTGAACCGATCTAAAAATTATTTTCGCTCTCTTTTCCAACCTTTTCCGGGTCCTCGACCTGGTACCTTTTCAAACACCCCGGTGGACCCGCCTCTCATTTTGCGCACTCTCGGCCCACCTCTCCGTGTCGCCCGCTAACACCTTGCATCTAAGTTTAGAACATTACCAGTTGATGCATGCTCTTTCTTTGGTTGTGGTGTTCCCTAGAGCAATTCGACAGAACTTCATTAGCACAAGCCTCCAAACTAGGATGGCCTCTACGATTGATCAACATGGATCTTCACCGACCAAAACCTCATTGAGGTAGAACCCATTAGTAGACAGTAGTTTCTAGATCGCTCAAAGACTAACCCGAAAATAAAACTGAGAAGGCTCAATTTAATTAGTAAGATCCTTCAAAAGAATTCTTCGTTGTTTGGAGAAACTCATGAAGGATCTCGCACAACAAACGAAGAAAGAGATGTCGAACTCAGAGAGAAAAGCTAAGCTGAAGTATGGAATAAAGAGGAGCTAGAGGCCTATATAAAGGTAAAAAGGGGAGTGTTTGACTCCCTCTCAAACACAAAGTGGGATGGGAATATCCCATCCCACTTAGCGAGTTAGCCACGCGGGTCACTTGGACCTGCGGGATAACCCGCAGATCCTCATAAGGCAAGCCCTTATGGGCTTACCTTGTAGCGCAAGCCCATGCTTGCGGGTTGCCAGTGCACTACGCTGCCATGGGTAACGCTTGTGGGCTTGTAGCCTCTTAAACGCGCGCAGGCTTACCCCGGTGCGCTAGCCGCCCGCGAGCTGACATGCAGGCCCCACTCCGAACATCCCATGTTCGTTTTGGACCCACTTGTATTCAAAAAAATTCCCTTGCTCCGCTCCATGCTATTTTTCCCAATTTTCTCTTTATTCCCTTTAATTATTAATTCAGTCCAACCAATTAATAATTCTTCTAACGAATTCGAAAACTAAATATTCTCGGCATAGACCCAGTTTATAGGTTCTTTACTTAGTCTGATAAATACCCAAAGTGTGTAACCTCATAGGATCCCAAAGTATTGAGCCGCTAGAGGTTAACCTAAACTTGGCTTCCCATCCGGGAACCTTTAAGCTCAATGTTCCAGACCGATATGGAACACGATAGCTCTAGACTATCAAATGGGTTTTCTAGCAAAGGCGTATGATCCCCCGATACTTGGAATGTCACGTGATTGTAACTTGATCCACTTCTGCAGTAGTAACCAATGCAATACACTCTTTTCATCAAGTTAAGTACCATCTAGTTTATTGAGCTCGGATTAAGTGTCAACTCATGTAATAGCCGTAGCTATCTTAGAATTAGACTAGTTCACGAAGAATACTACTAAGCCATTATGTATCAAGATTGACTAGAAACCCATTCCATCAATCTTATACTCTGATAAAAGGTTTATGAGTGTGTCACTTCAACAAGGGGCCCTAAGATACATCTTCCCTTATATCACTATATTAAGAGCGATGGATCCCATCTTGACTACTCAGCTTACTAACATGTGATCATCATTATACCCGTAATCACCTATGTCATCCTGATCGCTAGGGTATGAATAAGTATGAACCAAAGTATAACAACTCCTACACAAGTAACCAGTATCTCAGGTTTGAGGATACTTGTACTACTAATACTACAATAAGACATGACACCAACACATGGATATAGTTATTTTTAAGTGTCTGTCTTATAGCTGTCTCCAATGTATTACCCGAATACATTCATGTGTTAAATCAAGGTACCACCTTCAGCTCATGAGATCAGCTGCTTGGATCTAATAGAAGGAGTAAGCCTACACATGCTAGTCTGTCCGTTCCATTAATGTCCAGTCTTAATGAAACTATGACTAGGGATATTTAGACTATTCATAGTAACACGTATGTGCAATTCTCACACGACATAGCTCCCACTATGTCCTCGTACTTTTACGCTATGAAGTAGTCATGGACTTTGTCTCATCAATGCACATATAAATATTTAATACTATACATATATGACACCAGCGAGATACATAAATTAATTAAAAGCACTGATAAGCAACAAAGATGTCTTAATTATTATTAATAATAATCAGAAACCATTTGTACATTATAGTTAATAAAGATATATCGCCATAATTATCTCTAGGGCATATATCATATCTTACAATCTCCCGCTTGCACTGGAGCCAATTACCCATGTGATTCATGCCACACTCGTTAACAAGCTGGTCATATTTAACTTGAGTCAATGGTTTAGTTAGCCCATCTGCTAGATTATGATCCGTCGGGATGTATTTTAAATTTATATCTTTTCTAGCTACCATCTATTGAACGAGATTGTACAATCAGAGTATATGTTCATTTTTATGACAAGACCGTGGTTCCCTTTCTCGAGCAATAACCTCATTTTTATCGCAATAGACCGCTATTGAGTTTACAATGCTGGATACCACACTGAGATCACCAATAAATCTCTTAAAATAAACGGTTTACTTTGCTGCTTCTGAAACAGCTAAATACTCAAATTCCGTGGTTCAAACGGCAGTCGTATCCTGTTTGAAACTTTTGCAAACAATTGCCCCTCTGTTTAACATAAACACATACCCTGACTAGGACTTGTAATCATCCATGTCAGATTGAAAACTAGCATCGGTATATCCCTTCAAAGTGAGATCACCTTCTCCATATACTAAAAACATATCCTTAGTCCTACGTAAGTACTTAAGGGTAGTTTTAATGGCCATCCAGTGCTTCTCACCTGGGTCAGATTGAAATCTGCTTGTGACGCTCAATGCATGTGAGATATCAGGTCGTGTGCATACTATATCATACATGATAGAACCTATCGCTGAGGTATAGAGTATTCCATTCATGCGTAGTCTATCTTCTTGTGTTCTCGGATACTCAAAGTTAGAAAGGTTAATCCCTTGAGACATTGGGAGATAACCCTTTCTTGACTGCTCAAGGTTAAATCTAGCCCAAACCTTGTGTATGTATGTACTTTGCGAAAAACCTAGCAGCCTTCTAGATCTATCTAGGTGGATCTTTATACCAAGTATAAAAACTACTTCTCCATAGTCTTTCATGGAGAACTTCTTTTGACAACCATGACTTAACTGTCTGAAGAAAGGGAATGTCGTTTCTTATCAGTAATATGTCATCGACATATAATATAAGAAAAATGATCGCACTCCCTCTAGCCTTCTTATATACATAGGGCTCATTAGCGTTTGACACAAAACAAATTTCTCGGATTGTCTTATCAAACCTAATATTCCAACTCCTTGATCCTTGCTTAAGTCCATAAATGGACTTCTCCAACTTGCATACTTTTGAGTCATCCTTGGATGTAAAACCCTTGGGTTGTGCCATAAACACGTCCCTGTCCAAATTCACGTTAAGGAATGCTATCTTTACATCCATTTGCCAAATCTCATAATCGTAATGGGAGGCGATAAGAAGGAGTATCCTGATAGACTTCAGCATAGCCACCGGTGAAAAGGTTTCATTATAGTCAATGCCTTCTTTTTTACTGTACCCTTTTGCAACCAACCTTGCTTTATAGGTAACTATGTTACCGTCCATGTCAGTTTTCTTCTTGAAAACCTACTTGCATCCTATGGGCCTAATCCGACTTGGAGCATTAATCAAGCTCCAAACTTGATTTTCATACATGGAGTCCATCTCTGACCTCATAGTTGTAAGCTATTTATCGGATTCCGAGCCTTCCATTGCCTCCTTGTAAGTCCTGGACTCATCATAGTCCATAAGGAAGAGATGTTTATCATTAGTGATGAGAAACCCGTATCGCTCAGGAGCGACTGGAGCCCGGCCTAACCTACGCAATGTCGGTGTTATAGTAGGCTGTTCCATGCTTACACTATCTTGTGTAACAGGTGTAAGTATAATTAGTTGATTTTCTGTTTGATCTTCTTGAGTGCCTAACTCAAGATTGCTCCCACTAGCTATCGCAAGTATATGCTCCTTCTCGAGGAATTGAGCATTTATAGAAACAAGGTCTTTGTGTTCCTTGGGATCAAAGAAATATACCCTATAGTCTCCTTGGGGTAACCTACAAATAGACACATGTTAGACTTAGCACCCAGCTTATCTGAACTTGTCCTCTTTACGTAAGCAGGACATCCCCAAACTCTCAGGTGAGAAAGAGTGGGTTTCTTACCATACCAAAATCCTTATGGAGTTTGATCAACTGATTTAGAGGGTACTATGTTTAGAATATAAACTGCACTCTAAAGTGCATAACCCCAAAAGGATATGATGAGTTCTTCTTGGCTCATCATGGATCGAACCATATCGAGTAGGGTTCGATATCTCCTTTCTAACACTCCATTGTGTTGGGGTGTATAAGGAGGTATCCACTGGGATAATATACCATTATCCCTTAGATAATCCCTAAACTCTTGGCTTAAGTATTCACCACCTCGATTAGATCGAAGGGTTTTGATACTTTTCCTAAATAATTTCTCTACTTCAGTTCTGAACTCTTTGAATTTCTCAAAATTTTCAGACTTGTACCTCATAAGGTACAGATAACCATATCGCGAGTAATCGACGATAAAGTTTATGAAGTAGATGAAACACTCATGTATCTTAACATTGGACCACATACATCGAAATGAATTATTTCCAAAGCACTAGTGGCACGCTGACCCTTTCTTTTGAAAGGTTTCTTAGTCATCTTCCCTTTTAAACAAGGTTCACGCGCATTATAGGATTTTCATTCCATTGGGCCTAAGTCTCGACATTTGTGTAACTTAGTTAAGCGAGTCCCATTTATATAGTCTAGATGACAATGCCATAAGTATGAGGATTTCTCATTATCTAATCTTGATTATTTAACAATGTTCAGACTTAGAATTTCAAATTTAGTATCTAGAACGCAAATGCCATCCAAGATATTACACAAGCATAAAGAATATTATCACGTTGAATTTGACATTTATTATTAGAAAATAAAATTTCAAATCCCTTTGTTGCTAAAAGAGCAACAGAAATAATATTCTTAGTGATAGTAGGAATATAATAGCAATTGCTCAAAACTAAATCTATGCCACTAGGCAAACGAAGGCTATATGTCCCTACAACTGTTGCAGAAACCCATGCTCCATTTCTAACTCTTAGGTCCATTTCCCTCTTTGCAAGCCTTCTACTATTCTGCAATCCCTGCACAGAAGTACAAATATGAGTACCACAACAGTATCTAATACCCAAGTAGACTCATAGGGAACTATAGAGAAACTCTCTATCAGGAACATACCTGAAGTAGATGCCTCACTTGGCCTATTCTTCACTTGTTCAAAAACCAGAGCTTTGTAATTACGTTTCCAGTGTTCGGGTCTTCCGCACACGAAACATATTCCTTTGGGCTTATCCTTTTCAATAACCACATTTTTTACCTTCCTGTGATGGGTTTTAAAACTTTACCTTTGACGCAAGTTCTACTTGCCAAGGTACCCATTCCTCTAGCCCTCAGACCTTCTTAAAAAATTCTAAGTTTCCCGATAAACTCAGATTTCTTGCTGGTCTTCCTTGACATAAGATAGTCTTTCACAAAAGGTGAATATTTATCAGATAGAATTTTTATCATAAGATGTATGTCATGGTTGGAATCTATGTTGAATCCTATCTAAGCCAATCTCCTTGAATACTATAAGTATTATATGAATCGCTCAGTAGCCTGGATCCCATCATCTTTCCTAGAGTTATAAAGAAATATCAATATTTTATTCGATTCAACTTTCATGCCCTCATGAATTCCTCTGAGATGAATCAACATGGATTTTAGGTCCATACCTTCATGTTGTTTCTTAAGCTTCAAACTCATGGTTTTGAGCATCACTAGTGACACCACGAAAGCATCCTTCTTATGGTTAAGATATGTTTCTTTCTCTTATATAGAAGCCTTGACATCATGATTGATTGGTTCCGGATTATCTAGAACATAATCCATGTGGCTTTTTTCAAGCTCCTTTCTAATAGCTTTGAACCAATCGTTAAAATTGATCCCTATCAATTTATTGTCAAGTATCGGATGGAGACTTATGTTTGGATTCATTATTCAACCTAGATATAAGATAGAATTTGTTTAGACATTAATATATATACATGCATTTAATATAAGGTCTTCAATTAAATACATATTTCCTACTATTTTCTCGACATTCAAATAGCCTCTTTTATTTAAATTTGGGAAATTTGGTCAAACCTATTTTCCTTAGTAGGTAGCATCCATAGCCACTCATCATGACCCCCACTATAGTAGGTCAAGCTATAACAAGACAACCATGGTTGGAACCCGGCCATTTGCATCTCATGCAATTGCTAATCCATTAGGGTTCTCTTTCTCGAGACGAGCGTACCTAATTGTACATTTCCTCAAATGTGTCTCTAATTTGGAAATTAGCTCCAATAATATGGACAACTAACCCATTTTGGTTAAGGCATTAACCGCATCTAGTCTCATGACCAAACACATGTTAAGGGAAGGCTTGTTGTACATGTGCTTACATCCATTAATAAGGTTCGTATCACGAGTTATGATGGGAAGACTATATACCACCTTAATATTGTTGTAGGGATTTTATTGGTGCCGCTAGTCTCACCCTAGTCTAGGTCTTATACGATGGATATGATTATGAAAATAATAATTCAAGGATATTTGGAATTATTAACTCTAAGGGAACATGCTTGGGATTGGTATATCATAGTCATTCTATTACGCCAAGACTCCACATAGCATGCAAAACAAACAAGGTCCATGTTTAAGTCATTCTACCTATGTCTATAAGTTTTATTTTAACAACTTAAACCATGTTTGTTAAACCATATGCGGAATCCAATTCCCATACTAGAAATCGACTAAGTCATAAAAGTCCCTTAGGTACTTTTGAATCTAATACAGATGGAGATTTCCAGGTAGGAGAGGCACCCCTTAAAGTGAATGAGAAGCCAAGTCCAATCCTTGCCAAAATAACCAAGGGCACTTTGATTCGTTGTACCGCGGACAACTATGATTTAAAGATTTCGTTCTTTAATTGAGTGAAGTACGGAAAGACCCTCAATCAAAGCATTTACACATGTGGTAAAACATTGCTAATTTATATGTTAATCACTTAGACTAAGTTTGAGCAAAACCTTAATCTAGTTATCACATCATTTTCTATAACAGATTTTGAAACCTAAGTAATGTATAACATACTTTAATCAATTCATAGAAAATATCATTTTAACATATTATAATCAATCATGCATAGCATAAGACAAGCTCTGATACCACTGCTGGTTAATCAAAATAATAATTGAACATGCAAACGTGCAATGTGGAATTTCAAAACTTAAAATTAATCTAAGGATCTCCTAAGCATGCTATGATTGATATAATCTAAGTTAAAACGTTCCATAGATGCTTTTGGATTTATAAAGCTTATAAAAGAAACCTAGCATCTAAGTTTAGAACATTACCAGTTGGTGCATGCTTTCTCTTTCTTTGGTTGCGGTGTTCCCTTAAAGCAATTCAGCAGAACTTTGTTAGCACAAGCCTCCAAACTAGGATGGCCTCTACGATTGATCCACACGGATCTTCACTGACCAAAACCTCGTTGAGGTAAAACCTATTAGTAGACAATAACTACTAGACTGCTCGAAGACCAACCCGAAAATAAAACTAAGAAGGCTCACTTTAATTAGAAAGAGACTTTAAAAGAATTCTTCGTTGTTTGAAGAAAGTCGTGAAGGATCTCGCACAATGAACGAAGAAAGAGATGTCGAACTCAGAGAGAAAAGCTGAGCTGAAGTGTGGAATAAAGAGGAGCTAGAGGCTTATGTATAGGGAAAAATGGGGAGTATTTGACTCCCCATCAAACACAAAGTGGGATGGGAATATTCCATCCCGCTTAGCTGGTTAGCCACGCGGGTCACTTGGACCCGTAGGCTAACCCGCGGATCCTCACAAGGCAAGTCCTTATGGGCTTGCCTTGTGCCGCAGGCCCATGCTTGAGGGCTGTTGCAGGCCCCACTTCGAACATCCCTTGTTCTTTTGGGCCCACTCTTAACAGAAAAATTCCCTTGCTCCGCTCCGTGCTATTTTTCTCAATTTTCTCTTCATTCCCTTTAATTATTAATTCGGTCTAACCAATTAATAATTCTTCTAATGAATTCGACAACCAAATATTCTCAGCATAGACCCAATCAATATGTTTTTTACTTAGTCCGATAAAGACCCAAAGTGTGTGACCTCATAGGATTCCAGAGTATTGAGATGCTAGAGGTTAACCTAAACTTGGCTTCCCATCTGGGAACCTTTAGGCTTAGTGTTCCAGACCGCTATGGAACCTGATAGCTCTAGACGATCAAATGGGCTTTCTAGCAATAGCGTATGATCCCCCAATACTTGGAACGTCATGTGCTTGTGACTTGATCCAGTTTTGTAGTAGTAACAAATACAATACACTCTTTCCATCAGGTTAAGTACCATCCAGTTTATTGAGCTTGGATTAAGTGTCATCTCATGTAATAGTCGTAGCTATCCTAGAATTAGACTTGTTCACGAAAAACACCACTCAACCATTATGTATCAAGATTGACTAGAAACCCGTTCTATCAATCTTATACTCTGATCAGAGGTTATGAGTGTGTCACTTCAGCAAGTGGCCCTAAGATACATCTCCCACTATATTAGGAGCGATGGATCCCATCTTGACTACTCAACTTACCAACATGTGGTTATCACTAAACCCGTAATCACCCATGTCATCCTGATCGTTAGGGTATGAATAAGTATGACCCAAAGTATAGCAACTCCTATACAAGGTAACCAGTATCTCAGGTCTGAGGATACTTTTATTGATACTGTAATAAGATATGACAAAACACATATATATAGTTATTTCCAAGTGTCTGTCTTGTAGCGGTCTCCAATGTATTACCCCGAATACATTCATGTGTTAACTCAAGGTATCACCTTCAAATCATGAGATCGGCTACTTATATCAAATCCAAGTAGTAAGCCTACACATGCTTGCCTGTCCATTCCATTGATGTCCAGTCTTAATGAAACTATGACTAGGGATATTTAGCCTATTCATAGTAACACAAATGTGCAGTTCTCACCCCACATAGGTCCCACTATGTCCTTGCACTTTTACGTGATGAAGTAGTCACGTACTTTGTCTCCTCAATGCGCATATACATATTTAATATTATACATATATGATGCCGGCGAGATACATAAATTAATTAAAAGCACTGATAAGTAACAAAGATGCCTTAATTATTATTAATAATAATCTGAAATCGTTTATACATTATAGCAAATAAAGATATATCACCCTAATATCCTCTAGGACATACATCATTTCTAACAGGTATCTAATAGAAAAAACAAACTATTTAAAACTTGAAACTATTTGGTAGGAACGTAGTAGTAATCTGGTAGGAAGTGCATGAAAGCACATTGTTATTGAAATGTTTATGTTAATAAATTACAAATATGATATAATTAATGTTGCAGCATCACGATATCGGTATATATTACTTGAGGAAAAAGGGGAAATACTGCTAAAGAATTAGTTACAACTTCACAACAATAGACTTGCATTTTGAAGAAGTGGTGAAGAAATGTCCTAAAATGATAGACACAAAAAGGAAAGAGAAAGAGGTGTAAAGGGTGATAAGATTGGATGATCCTATTTCATCACGCATTTTAGGCGTAAGGATGCATTGTATTCGACCGTTGGAAGAGAATTTAATCATGTATTTTTCATGATGATGACTGGGAATGACCACTGGATTCTACGGAGATTTGAGGTAAAAACAAAGAAGTTGTACATATATGACTCGTTGAGAAATAGAACTGGCTTCGCAAAAATAATAAAAGCTGCAACAAGATATGCAAGGATCATACCATACTATATCCCCAAATTTGATTTATTGCAAACGTTTCTCAATAGGAATCAAAAGCTTACATGGACAAAAACCCATTAGATGATCTGAAGATTGTAATGGTTGAAGACTTGCCACAATAGAATATTTGGCATGTTAATTAAAAAAAAACACAAACACACACAAACAAACAATCACTCTAATTATGTCTCTCTTCCTTTTTCTAACTATCTATATCTCTCTCTCTCAATCAAATATAATACTAAACATGATGTTCTTTCAATGAAATTCGCAATTATTGTGGTGTATATGTGTTAAGCTACGTTGAATACAAGATTGAGAAAAAGAAAATACCAAAGGATTTTGATATCAACCAACACCAGATAACATTAACCTTGAGCCTCAACGAACATGGGAAAAGAAGAATGGAGACAAATGAAGAGAGCGAGGATGATATTCACAGGACTATTAATGACATGTATGCTTAGATGACATCTGACTAAGATTATTAACAAGTTATGTTTTCAGTTTTTTTGTGATTTTGAACAAGTCTGAAATTGTTTAGTTTAGTTCAGTTTTTTGTGATCATAAAAAAGTTTGTAAATAATTCAATTGATATCAAGAAATATAACAAACATTTTAAAATGCAAACAAAAAAATAAAGTAACACGATATAAAAAACTGGTAGGTACGTAGTAAGAACCTGCTAGGTACAACATATCTAATGAAACCTAACTTATAATAAATGAAAAATGATAAAAAAGATTAAAAATCAACAAAAAAGGAATAAAAATTGATTGAGACTAAATTTATCAACAATGTATAATAATAGAGAAAGAATGCTCAACACTTCAAGAACAACAAATTAATGTATTCAAAAAATGGTAGGGGACTGGTAGGAACCTGGTATGAACATACTAAAAATCACGAAGCCATCATATTACTAGTTGATACCAATTACAAAAGTGACAGATAACGTCCACGATAAATTTTCATAAAAATTACTAGATATATAAAAAAATTCTAGCATATGTGAGAAAAATAACAAAGTAATTGAAATTTGGTAGGGAAGTGATAGAAACCTGGTAGGAAGAAATCAAGTAACAAAAAATTGTATCAAATATCATAAAAAATGAGCACAAACAATAAATTGACATCTTAAACATGATATCTCATAATTAAAAAAATACAAGATCTTAATTTATAACATCTAATCAATAACAGCAAATATAGAATGATTAAACTACATCGTATCTAATATGTTCTTATCAAGTAAATAAAAAGAACTTCATTTCACTCTCGAACACGTTCTTCTGTATGACCAATAACTCCACTAGAACTGCAACATACACTAAACTTCCTTGTAGTCTCCCAAGAAACCATGGTTCTTTATTTCCTTAGCCTCCCAACTCTTGTAACAACGTTCAGAGGAATAATTAATTGATATAAAATATCTCGAGGTATATCCCAATGATCTCTTGAAGGCATGAGATATACGATTTCTACATACGTTGCAACCATCTTCTGTTTCGTGAAGTAAGTCAAACTATAATCAACTGGATCTAGACGGTTCTTCCTTATACAAGCAATTGCATGAGCAAAGGTAATCTCATCAAACTGAAACCTATTATGTACTCTTGCATATCCACAACATAGTCAAAACCATTCCTTTGGACCAAAAACAAAAGATCAGTAGATGGTTGCACCTCAAAAAATAAAATACATAGATGAAAATCAAACAAAAAATCAATCATCAACAAATGTACAAAACAAAAAGGATAAAATAGAAGGAAAAGAAGATAGGCCACTCCATTTTTGCATCCAAATTAAAATTTTTTAGTATTCTTTCATGATACCTCTTAGTGAGATATGTTTTAATTTTTTTCGCAATGTCTTTGTTCATTTTAAAAAGCTTTTGCAACATAATTTGCAAGAAAGCAACAAGGGATGAAATGGGGAGGCCCTTTACTACCCTTGTCATAGAATTGAGTGACTCAATATTGTTGGATGTCATTGCACTACAACTGTTATGAGTTTAATGAGCTCAAATCCATTTTGCCACACCAGCACCTATCAAATAAACTAGAAACCCTTTGTTGATATCAGTCAAGAGCCATATTCTTTTTCAAAATGACTAATTTCGTATGAATAGGCTGCGTGTTAAAAATGCTTAGACATTTCCTTTATGTTACTTCAATATTTGAATTTCAAGTTTTGTAGCAATTGGTACTTGCATATGCCATGCATTACACTAGGTAAAACTTTATTGCAGCCTTTTTAATACTCGGGTGATAATTTGAAACAATGACAATATCATGTTTATCACCAAATGCATACCTAAAATACTGGAAGTAGCACTCTCATGACTCGTCGTTTTCTCCATCATCAACAACAACAAAGGCAAGAGGGAAAATCATCTCTCCAAGTTTTCATAAAAAATTATAATATAAAACAATTGGAAGCTTACTAGTAGGAATAAGAAACAAATTAATGACTATCTAATAGGAACATGGTAGGGAGCTGGTAGGTATAAGTTAAAAATGTTGAAAAATAATGAAAAGTTTCAAAAAAAATTTTACTTGAATAACTTATTACTTTGCTGTGCTATGAATATTTAGAGAATATAATGAATATTAAACAACTACCTAAACTATTTTAATAAAAAAGCAAAGTGTTCGATAAAATCAAAATCTGGTAACTATCTGGTAGGAAGCTGATAGATATGAAAAATGTATCAAGTTTCAAAGAAAAGAAGAATCAAAACAACATAAAACACACAAGCGCTCGCGCACACACACAATCTAGTAGGAAGCTTGTAGGTATGACATATGTAACAAGTTTCAATGAAAACAACATAATAAAACACAATTAGTTAAGAACTGTTAGACATGATGTATTCCCTAGAGGCAATTAGGGTGATATGTCTTTATTAGCTAAAATGTACAAACAGTTTTGAATTATTAATAATAATCAAAGGCATCTTTGTTACTTATCAGTGTTTCTTTTTATTGTATCTCACTGGTATCATATATATTTGGATATGTATATGCGCATTGATGAAAACAAAGTCCGTGACTAATTCATAACGTAAAAGTGCAAGGAAATAGTGTGAGTGAGAAGTGCACATACGTATTACTATGAATAGTCTAAATATCCCTAGTCGTAGTTCCATTGATACTGGACATCAATGGAGCAGATAGACTAGCATGTGTAGGCTTACTCCTTGAATTAGTTCCATGCGACCGATCTCATGAGGTGAAGGTGGTACCTTGAGTTGACACATGAATGTATTCAGGTAATACATTAGAGACTGCCATAAGATAAACACTCGGAAATAATTATATCCATATGTTGGTGTCATGTCTTATTGACATAGAAGTACGAGTATCCTCAAACCTGAGATACCGGTTACCTTATGTAGGAGTTGCTATACTTTGGGTCATACTTATTCATACCCTGGCGATCAGGATGACACGGGTGATTACGGGTATAATGATGATCACATGTTGATTAGTTGTGTAGTCAAGATGAGATCCATCGCTCTTGATATAATAATATAATGGAGATGTACCTTAGGGCCCCTTGTTGAAGCACACACACTCTTAAACCTCTTATTAGATTATACGATTGATGGAATGGGTTTCTAGTCAATCAAGATACAAAACCGCTAAGTGGTGTTCTTCGTGAACAAGTCTTATAGCCACGACTATTACATGAGCTGACACTTAATCCGAGCTTAATAAACTGGATGGTACTTAACCTGATGGAATGAGTGTATTGTACTGGTTAATACTGCAGAACCAGATCAAGTGATAAACACGTGACATTCCAAGTATTGAGGGATCATATACCTTTGCTAGAAAGCCCATTTGATTGTCTAGAGCTATCGAGTTCCATAACGGTCTGGAACACTGAGCTTAAAGGTTCCCGGGCGGGAAGCCAAGTTTAGGTTAACCTCTAGCGGCTCTATACTTTGGGATCCTACGAGGTCACACACTTTGAGTCTTTATCGGACTATGTCAAGAACCTATGGACTGGGACTGTACCGAAAATGCAAGTTGAGAAATCAGTGAGAAGAATTATTAATTGATTTAATTAATAATTAACAGATATAATGAAAAGATAGGGAAAAGGTTGCACAAAGCAAGTAAGGGATTTTTCCCATTATGAGTGGGCCCCAAATCGAACACGAGTTGTTTAAAGTGGGGCTTGCGAAACTGCCCCGGGAGTCAACTAGTTCGCAGGCTGCTAGCGCGCGGGGATAGCTCGAGTGTGCTAGCGGGCTGCAGGTCGCAAGCCCTGCTCAAGGCAGCGCTTGTGTGCAGCATGGGATGCGCGCAAGCCCGCAAGCTGGGCTTACGAGAAAGCCCGCAAGTGGCAACTTGCAGCAAAAGGCAAGCCCTCTAGGGCTTGCCTTGTTGTAGCAGCGAGTCAACCCGCGGGTATCCATACACGCGCGGTTGACCCGTTATACATGGGATAGGATTTATCCCATCCCATGTAGAGTTTCAGGGGGAGTCTATCACTCTCCCTTTTTCCCTATATATAAGCTTGAAATCCTCATTAATTCATACACACACTAAAAAGCTTTGAGCTTGTTTTCTCTCTGATTTCTTTCTCCTCTTCTTTTGTTGTGCGAGATCCTCCACGAGTTTCTCCAAACAAATTGAAAAGTTCTTTTAGAAGGCTCTAAGTTTATGTGAGCTTTCAGTTTTGGATTTTCGTGTTGATTTACAAGTAGTCTAGCAACTGCTATTAATCGACGGGTTCTCCATCTTCGAGGTTTTGGTCGGTGAAGATCCATGTGGATCAAGTCATAGAGGCTCTCCTAGTTTGGAAGCTGTGACATTGGAATTGCTCAAAGGGAACGTCGCTACCAAAAAAAAGATCAAGCACGCATCAACTGGTAATGCTTTAATCTTTAGATTCTAGGTTTCTCCTATTTGTTTTATAAACCTAAAAGCATCTATGAACTTTTTAATCTAGATTATATCAATCATGGCATGCTTATGAGATCCTCAAGTTAATTTTAAGTTTTTGATTTCCGCCTTGCAACCTATGCATGTTCAATTACTGTCTTAATTAACCAACAAGAACATGGTAAGAAACTAGTAGAAATGACATAAGTATCAAAATACAATGAAAACAACAACCCCAACATAATAATTTAAGTATTACAAAATAAAAATGATAACATGAAAAAAATAATAAAAAGAAAAAAAACGATGGAATATTATCAGCCACATCATATGGACAAGCACATAAGTGTATCCTATATTAACATGTTCTTACAAATATGGCATCCACCACGATAATAGGCATGCAATGCTTCCACCCTTGAATACATGCATACAGTTCCATGAAGAATACTTAAACCTACTTCCATCTATTACAATGTTGAGAACAAAACTAGATTTCATTTTCCAAATCATGTAAATCATACTAGACAAAGTGTTGTAAGATTCAAATGCAATGCCTCTATTCAACTTGAGTGCTCCTACTCTAGCACACCATGCTTATTGATAATTGATATCCGCACCTAATCTATTCCTAATATCATTGAAGAAATCTAAAGGACTTTTCACTCAAATATATATTCTTAATATACTTGGCAATTATGATTCTTATCGCCTACCTCTTGGCACTATTCCTAAGGTAAGTGTTGCTTGTGTGATCCCCACAATACCTCCTCACTTCGAAAGCTTCATTGTATTTCGCTTTGATAATCTAAAAAACCAAGATCACTTTGGATCAATACAATTCAGATAATACCACCTCTCGCATGATTCTTGAACTTTAAATTAATAGTTATTATTTAAAGCATATAAGCTCATGACATCCTTCGACACCGATTTGTCCTTCAAGATTTGTTTAAACTTTACACAATTAATCGTAGATTTAGAAATATCTACATTCTCAACATCGTCTTCAATAGAATCTTGATCAACAAAGAAATTCATCTCACCCATCACAATATTAGTTATATTCTCAATGTAAAGACTACGTTCATCATACGAATTTTGTAAAACATTTGAACTAAAAGGAACTATTATGGAAAATTCATGTTAAGGTTCTATTTCTGACACTAAAAAAGAGAAGATGTAAAATACCACTTCATGAGACAGTTAAAAATGAAAGAAACATACTTGTAAAGAATCTAGTAGGTACTTGGTAGAAAAACTAGAAAAACAAAAAAATTGGTACGTAACTAATGCAAATCAAATACAAAACCAATAAAAGATACTAACAAACATAAAATAAGTGTAAAAAAAACTGAGAATGCGTTGTAACTTATTTGAAACATATTTGTAAAGAATATATGAGATCTCAATAAAAAAAGATAAGTATTTAATCAAACAACACAATCTATAGTAGGAAACTAGTTGGATGACAAACCACTACTCTAACATTAACAAAATCATGATCTTGTTGTACTTAGGAAACTAAAAAAACAAAAATATATTAAATACCAGTTCATGAGACAATAAAAAATAAAAAAATTAATAGAATTGTGAATAATCTGGTAGTTACCTAGCAGGAAACTAGTAAGAAAACATAAAAACAAAAATTGGTACTGAACTAATGCAAATAAACTATAAAACCAATAAAATATGACTAAAAACATAAAGAAGTGTAAAAACAAATAGATAATGCATTACAATTAATTAAAAAAACAAATTTATAAAGAATCTATAATATTCCAGTCAAAAAAGCCAAGTGTAAAACTAGATTGATACAAAAGAAACTAGTAGGAAACTGGTAGCTATCTGGTAGGATAACAAAAATCCACTAATATGTTACAATTTTAATACAATCATGTAAAACTAAATTGATACAAAGACAACATTAACAAAATAAACCTAAATATATAAAGATATGATTAAAATAGCAACAATTACAAGCTACTACCAGCAACCAACCAGACCAACCAGATTCTTACAAGATGAAGAGGAATAAGTTCAAAATTTAAAAATTAAGAAGGAAAATCATGAATTACCTTCAACAATGGCAGGAACAATAGAAAATTTTGTATTAAACAAAGGATAATCAATCAACTGCATACTTCGAGCTTACATGAAACGAATAACTGAAAAAAATATGTCACTGTTGATTTCCATAGCAGGATCTAAAGAAGAAACTTGAAATTCAATTTTCAAATTTTCTAACTGATCATCTATCATCAAGCTTTTAATCAAATTTTTTTTGGAATCATCAAAACTTGATGAATTCGAAATCGAAACACTAAGAATTGTGTAATGAACAAATTAAAATCATCAGTACAAGATCCACAACAGTGCAATAAAATAGGAAAATGGTCCATTCTGCAGAGTTTCAAAACAGATATCAAAATCGGATGCAAAAACAGAACAAAACCTAATCAAATTTCAAATTTAATCGAAAAAACCTAATCGAAAGCTGGAATACTGGAAAATGGAATTATGCAGAGAGTTTGATAGTTGTAGAGATCAAAAACTAGAAAAAAATTGAAGAATAACAAACTTGAATTTTAATTTTGGAGAGAATCAGAGAGATACAATGCTGAGAAGAAAGTATTGGTTAGAGAAAAGCGTGATCATTGAAGAGAAAGACTGAAAGTATATATAAAGCATATGGAATAAAAATCAAGACTTAAAATTGATTACACAATGTAAAATTCAACTAAGAGAAATATTTGTTTTAATAAGTTTCACAAATCTTACGTATTTTTTATAGTTTTCTCAAAATTAACAGAGGGACTTCCCAAATTTTGTTGTGTAAGCTTTATAACGCAGTGAACTAATGATAATTTTAAAGGTAAGGAGGACTGGAAACATTTTTAAAGGTGAGAAGGCAGTAGCCAATCAAAACCACAAAAATTTATTAAATTATTATATTACTTACATTCAACAAAATCATCAAACCGAACAAAATTTTTTAAAATTATTTAAATTACCACTTTAATTATCACTTACACTTTTGTACAAAAATCTGGATCTCTTGAATACTAATAATATTCCATCAATACAATTTCTCTCTTAACTATGCAAATTATAGAAAAAATTATAAAAATATAGTGATAATTTAATTACAATTAAAAAAATAAAACAATAAAATATTAAAGAGAGGCGACAAAAAGATGGAGGAGTATTTTATTATTGACAACATTTACTAATTAATAAATTTTTTTACTAAATTTGAACTCTTTTCAGTAATTAGGATTCTCATTAATTATTTGGTTATGAGAAATATGATTAAAGGTATTACCAAAAAGAAAAGCTAAGCAAGGTAAGCTGCTGCATGGAATTCAAAATAGTAAATATGAATTAAAAATATATCGATTTATTGAGATAACTATATTGAAATTGTTTATATACGATTATTAGCTTGTTATTAAAGAATTGTTAATTGATGGGAATTAAATTGGAGAAATTTGACACTAATACGATTATATGAAGTATTTTTTCAAGATGCAATTTAGTTGGGAAAATGATTAAATTATTTGTTTTATTTTATTACAAAATTCTCTTTCTTCTTAATTATTATTTTATAGTTTCATTTATACTTAATTTCCTTTTTAATTAATATAAGGGTAAATTAGGAAAAATAATGTTAAATTTTGCATTGAAATTTCAAAATGATAAATTAAAGAGAAATGAAATGTTACGTAAAATGACAATCTTTTGACATCGAATGATACAAATTGAGGTTACCTTCTGTAAAATAAATAATTTTATTTGGAATTTAGTGGTAGTTAAGACTTTTCTCTATAATTGTATGTACAAGTGAAACAATGTACTCTCCCCATGCCACAAAATTGTCATTTTACACAGCATTTCATTTTCCCTTTTTGTTTGTCATTTTAAAATTTCAATGCAAAATTTAACATTTTTTTC
The DNA here is from genome assembly GCA_949673415.1 of Euphorbia schlechtendalii. Classification (NCBI taxonomy): domain Eukaryota; kingdom Viridiplantae; phylum Streptophyta; class Magnoliopsida; order Malpighiales; family Euphorbiaceae; genus Euphorbia; species Euphorbia schlechtendalii. Next base: position 20,958 of record CATIWQ010199368.1, on the reverse strand, counting down.
CTATGTTCCTGCAAAACAAGTCTCTGGCCGGAAGTGTTGCCGGCGAAGACCCTCTGATGCTAAAGTTAGTAATGGCAAAGAGGTGTGGTGATTGTGGTTTTTCAGATTATTGTTACCTCAAAAGTGGGAGATGACATTTCTATTTATAGTAACCTGCGAGATGATGATGGGTGGGACCCGCCTGTGAGCTGTGCGTAAGTGACAAGTCGTTTAGGGGTTTTTTCCACCGTCAGAGCATTAAATGTTTCCCCTCTGCCTGTCAGTCTTTCATTTAATGCGTCAGTGGAGAGAGAAGGAGTGGGCTGGCTCGGCAAGGGTCAAGCTGAAGGTAGTTCAGCGCAGACGCGGAGGGTATTGCTAAGGAGGTACTTCGGCTTGAGTTGATCCACATAGCGATGAGAGCTATTCGGCACAGATGCGTACCGGTGCAGTCCACGTGCTTTGGTAAAGGGCGCGTGTTTATGCGAAAGTGTCATTTGTTGAAGATGCCTTTCTTAATGGGTCATGGTGTGCTATTTGGGCCTTGGTATCATGTGTCCCCCCCAACGAGCCCAATAAAGGCTCTTTAGGGCCACGAAAATGACCAGCATGCGTGCCCTACTGCGCGTGACGCCTCTTCAACGTGTCGTGTCTGTTGGATAGGATGCGACCTTTCGCATCCGCCATTTTTCCGACATTCATTATGACCACGCTTCGTGTAACGGGCTGATCGCTTCGTGATTCATGTTATTTACTATATAAATAGGCTCATTTGATCATAAGTGGATATTTCCAACTCCTTTGCTTTTCAAACTTTCTTTCTGTCTTCTTTGCTTCCATTCTTACCGGCGATTTTCTATGACTTCCTCCTCTTCTGCTCTTTGGTGAGTTTGGTTGTTTTCTTTCTTCCTTTTGCTGTTACTTGTTTACTCTCGCCTCTATCTTTTTATTTGCTTGTTCCTAAGAAATGTCTACCGAATCATCTGATTCTTGCACTTTCGTACACCATTCTGGCCGCCATCAAGAGGTTAAAGAACGCAGTGAGTCCTTTCCTCCTGAGTCGCTTAATCCCTTCTCCCCCTGTTGCTCCTATCCTTCCTTCTCCTATTAGTCAGGGTTCACCCCTTACCGTGTTCAAGATGGTGGGAGGCGGTTCTGAATCGGTCCCGCACCGCCACACTGTGGTGGGGGAGTCTTCATCGCCATTTCCTACCGAAGGGGCTGACTTCCAGACTCCTTCCTCCATCAGAAAAAAGGTGGCGAATGAGATATATAAGTTACTCCTTGGGGATGCACGTGGGGTGAATGGGAAAGCGTCGAAGAAGGGGGAAGTGATGTGGAACCCCCCGGTGCGAGATTATGTTCCTGTGCTATCTCAGCAAGTGCGAAGGGGCTTCCATTTTCAGATGGATGCTGGCGTGGTTAAGGTGCTGCGCGAATTTACCTTGTGTCCTAGCCAATTACACCCCAATGCCTGGATTGCACTCGCCACTCTTGTGCGAATGTGCCGCGATCTAAGTTTTACTCTCTCCGACCCTGTATTTCGGCTCTTCTTCAAACCATGCACCAAGTATTAAGGGGCCTTTGTCTTCTGGGGGAGCACGCGTGAGACCAAGATGAAGCTAGTGGGGAAGCAATCCCATGTGAGGGATTTTAAGGACATGTGGTTTTGGATCTTCCCCTTTCCTGATGCTGTGGAGGAGGGCGCGTAGAACTCGCTAAGGGATGGGAAGTTCCCGTTCCATACCCCTTGGAATCGCAACCCCGATGACCCTTATACCTGGAGTAGGGCGACGGACCTTAGTGCACAAGAGTGTCAAGAGGTGGAGATCCTTCATCGAATCCGCCCAGGCATCCATTGGCGGGTGGCGGTGTACTTGCTGGGATAGCCGGGAGGGCTCTTTTGCTGGATGCACCAGGGGACCATCATTTATACTGACCTAACACCAGAGGATGGTGAGGCTTCGCGAATCTAATACTTTCATTTTCTTTATTTGTAGGCATGGCTCGTATGAAGTGGAAGCCTAAAATTATCCCTGCAGTGGCTGCGGTGCAGATCCAAGCGTCGGTGGAGGTGACCCCGGTGAGTGCGTGGAGTGGGGTGGAAGCGGCCCAAGCTGAGGTGGCTACGTTGGTGGAGGTGGCTCAGAATTGCGACCGAAGGAAGAGGGCACCACTACTGGTGGGTGGGCTCAATCACTGTTGGATGAGGGGATCATAGATCCCCTCGCTACTCAAGAGGTGGCCCGCGGGGCTAAGGAGGATGTGGTTATCATTGAAACCTCTCCTCAGAGGGCTTTGGTTCCAGTAGCCAACCCTGGGGGTCTTTGCCGAAGGTGAGGCCCTCTTCAGCACCCGCTAGGGGTGTTGAGATAAGGGAGAAGGGGCAAAAGCGCCCTCGAAGCGAGGCTGAGTCAGGAGGTAAGGGCTCCAAGAGTGGGAAGGCTCCCATTTCTGAGGAGCAGCAGCTATAGTGGGTTCGCTTTGATCCACCATTGGTAAGTTTTGTTGTTTAAGTTTTGCCACCCTCTTTGCCGATGGCCTGAGTTGCCATATCTTCTTGCTTGTCTTTGGCTTATGTTTTGTTTTTGTTGTAGCTGTGGTGAAAATTCCATAGAGAGGACATCCCTATGGTAAAACCAGAGGTTGTTGAGGAATTGGGGCGCTTTATGGAGCTGCCCCATGAGGATGCTCTTTTTAACGAGATGGGCCCTGCTGAGATGGGGGCCTATGCTGAGGGGTAGGCGCTTCAAGTATTTATCTTTTTTTCTGTTAAGTATATAAATACTCTTGTTTCCTTCCCTTTTTAATTTGCTTTCTGTTGGACATTGTAGGCCTTTTCCGCCGCGCATTGAATTGCGAAAGCCTTAACCGCGGTGTAGCAGGATTTGGAGGGTGCCTATGTGGCCTCTCAAGGGAGCGCAAAGAGGCTGAAGGAGGTTCAGCAGGAGCGGGATACGCTCACTGAGGTGGAGGAGGTGGCCCAGAAGATGGGGGAGGTGGGCAAGAAGCAGGTGGTGGAGCTCGTGCAAGCCCGCAAGGACCTTGAGTTCTCGGAGACCAAGCGGAGGGAGCTGATTGCCACCATGCGGGGGTTAGAGGAGAAGCATAACATGGTGTTGGCCAAGATCAAGTCTGCTATCGAGGCGGGGGAGAAGAGGCTGAAGGCGTTGGTTGATGAGGCTAAGGCTAAGGCTAAGGCTGCGAGGGAGCGGGAGCTAATGGCCGAAACTGAGGTGGCGTTGGAGAGGCCAAAGAAAGGGCTGAATTATTGGAAAATGGATAGTGAGGGGAAGGTCGTCGTGTTGCATGACCTTCAACAAAAATTTGAGCATAGGGCTAAGTATAAGCTGAAGGTTAAGTAAACCTACGAGGATTGGTGGGAGGACCACCTCAGCTATCGCACCACCTTCCTCTACGAGATGCCCGAAAAATTCCCTGGAGCTGATATAGATGATCTTGCCCAGCTCGCTCCACCTGATGAAGCCCTCGGTTGTCGGGAGGATGATGAGCACATATTTGGGCCTCTATCGCTAGAACCCTCCTACTCCAACGTTTCCTCTGTGGACAACGAAGAGGAAGAGGTCCAATCCTGAGGTGTATCTGCCTACTGCTTCCTACTTCTTTTATTTTACTTTAATTTTCTCTTTATTTTGTTTTGTTTTGAACAATGAAAATTTATAGCCATCAGACCCGGCTTGTGGGATTGTAATTTTATTTAATCAAGCGCATCTTTTTCTTCACGTGTTTTGTCTTTGATTGATGCTAAGCTGATGTTATTTATGCATGCCGAATTACTTGATAACTTGTATCTTGTATTTGCTTTGGTTGTGTGTTTGCAAAATGTATGATGTATGCTGAATGAATGTGGTTATGTGACTGATGTGTGTCGAATCCGTCAAAAATAAAATAAAACCCATTCCACTAAAACAATGTATATTTGCGATAGCAATACGTGAGATCTTCTCCTTAGGGACTTATGAAATCAATATTCTTTGAATAAATAACCAGAAAAATTGCAACGAAAAAAAATCGGGGATTAAAGTTGAATCGAAAAATTGATAATTAACAAAATTAATAAAATAAAAATTGGAAGGAATGGAAAGTCAGTTGGAGATAATCTTCCGACTAAGGTATACTTTCAGCTTTATATCAACCGAACACAGGCACAAAACGTAAATTTCTTGAATCAGTCAGTTAGTTTAATTATGATAGCACGATTAATAAAATCTCTTCCAAATATGAGAATGATAGTAGATAGCTAAATCATTTACTCTCAATTTCGAAATGCACTTACAGATAGTGACAAGGTTTAATTTCGAAAAGGCTTTACGCGTAAGAACCAACTTTAACTAGAGACTTTATGATAGCATAAAGAAAAGACTTAATCCAAATCAAACCCGAAGCTTTAAAAGAATTCGTTTGTTACAAAACTTCTTTTGTATCATGATAGCATAATACAATAAAATAACGATATGTTTAACCTTTCGATAAACGACAACCGGTCGAATTGACGAAATCAAAGTTCGAACAATAGAAATATTACCGATTTGGATTTGAAAACTGAAATTCGGAAACACAAGTAAGAAATGTTGATAACAACTTCAAGTAATCTCCTTAGTCGAAAGAAAGATGAACTTAGCTACACATAATTGGATTAAAAACTAAAATTCTCATTCAAAAGCAATCAAAAGCAAAAACAATCAAAAGCCAAACGTTGTTGGATACAGTCTAGTAGAAAAATCGGGAGAGAGCTGCAATCTGCCCACACCAGTCCTAAAATAGGATAAAAATCCTATCTCCTAAATAGGCAAGAAGTCTAGCTAAATCAAAACATTAAAATTCCTTGATTTTAATTCTTAAATTATCTGATAAAAATAGAATAAATAATAAAATGACAAAGGTTCCTAATTAAATAATAAGTCTTCTGTTGGAATTAAGTTGCTCGGTTAATTCCAGATCTGCCTTTGTACACAGCCTCTTACCCTTGACTCCAGGCTAACTCCATACAACTACTGCTTCTTTAACAGACTACAGCTTCCATAACGTCAGTGTTAACCTTGACTCCAGGTTAACTTCATTTCTTTGAGATTTCCCCACAGAATCGTCCAATACTTAATTATGCACAATTTAACCACAAAATCAGTAATAAACCATCCCAAGAGGTATGATAATTGAAAATAAAACATGTTGAATTTGCAAGTTATCAAACTCCCCCACACTTGCCTTTTGCTTGTCCTCAAGCAAACATCAAAGATCAGAAGAGAAGCGAATTTAAACCAAATAGAGATTTCATTCACTTTCCCTAAATGTGACTTCTTTCACCAAAAATTTGATAGAATTCCTCTTTAAGCTCTAAACACCCAACCAATCAATTTTCTTTAAAAAGTATTTCACCTAGCTCGGAACTCAATTTTTCTCAAAAGTTAAAAGCTAAAATGATTCCAACCTCACTATATGTTTCATTTGGTGGGATCCCTAGACACATAATGTTTTTGATTTTTTCTTTATTTTCATCATTTTTTTGTCTTTTTCATATTTTTATTAGTTTCTTCTCTTTTTTTTGCGAAAATAGAAAACATATGGAAGAGACAGTACCCGGTTGCCAGCCGAGTATGCCTTTTCCTTCTAGCCATCCTATGGGAAAGTCATCACCCGGTTGCTAGCCAAACAATGCTTTCTCTTCTAAAACAAAAATAAAACCTATGAAAGAGACATCACCCGGTTTTTAGCCGATCAATGCTATTTCTTCTATACTCAAAGCGGAAAAAAAACAACCAAATTCACATAAGTAAGGAAGGTAATGCAATTTGAATCATTCAACAATTCGAGACAAAACCAATACTTTACTAGGGGACTTCCAGAATGTAATTGATTGGGATATTCATTTCTTAAATCGGCTCTCAATGCCAAAAATTGGTTAGGGAAATCAAATTCGGGTACTAGCTCATTTCTATCTATCCTTGGTATTCTTTTCACTGAGTTTCATCATGTCTTTGATTTGAAAAATAAATTTTTAAATTTTTCAGGCCACTTGAAAATAGGACTGCAGATAAGTGATAGAAAGAAATAAGATAAATAAGATCCCTCCCCCACACTTAAAGGCAGAAATGCCCCCATTTACGTGCAAGTTAAATAAAAATAAAAAAAACAAAGCAAAGGATCGATAAAACCTGGTGAGAGAGGGTAGCCCATGTATGTTGTTACGAATGCATTAGTTGCTGGAGAAGCGTAACCATTTGACTCTGCTGCTCGGTTTGTTACTTTAGGAGCGCGATCATTTCCTTTTGTTGTTGGATGATTGTCTCTCGTTTATTAGTGATCGAACGGTCCAAAAGTGCGGCATCGGCTATCACAGGCGCTTTAAACACAGTGTGCCCTGAGAGTTGATTAGACCCCCTTGTGCTAGCCTAGCCCGTTTATTAGGCATCTTCTTGGTACTAGTGGCTCGTTTAGCTGCTTTGGGCTTAGAAGGCTTGTCTTTTTTTCTGTTCTTTGGCTTCGAGGGTGCTGATTCTACCCGTGGGGTCTCGCCGGAGGTAGCTTGTGAGCGGTACCTAGACGATGAAGGCGGTGTTGGTTGAAGAGCCACGGGGGTGGGTTTGGTGGCTGATTTCTTCACCAATATCCTCCCTTTTGCTTTGGTTCTGGTAGATGGAGAAGGTTTCGATGGTTGTTATTCAGCGGGTTGTGTGGGTTCAGTCAATTGCACGTCCTTAACCACAGTGGCTTTCCTTTTTCTTGAAGGTTCTTGTTGGTAGGTTGTCAATGGGGATAAAGAATGAGCCCAATACGGGTTCTGCCGTAACAGTAGATTGTCGGTGGTTTTGAAAGAAAAAAATTGAGAGGTTGCGCTGGTGGAGGCTGTGTTGGAAGGATGGAATGAGGATGGAGAAGGCTGGGATTGCAAATGCGACACAGAAGTGGGTTAGTTTGATGATGTTTGAAAATTAGGGATTTGGTTTAAGGTAATTTTGGGGGAGATGGGCAATTGGGTGGGAGTTTAGCATTTTTAGCAGGTTATTTGGTGTGTAGGTTTAACGGGGTTGATGGTTTAAAAATAATTACTTGAGGCCTACTAATAATTGAAACACCAATACACCCGACCCATTTAATCAACCACCATGAAAGTCCAACCTACAAATTAAACCAAGAATTGTATCTCACTAGATTAAAATGGAAGACAAATAGTAAAAAAATTAATTAAAATAATATTAAAGAAAAGAGAACCAAAGAGAAGAAAAATAAATTTAAGCTGAGATTAGTTAGGAGTGAGTCACGCCTAACACTAGGCTACCTCCTAGTAGCGCATTTGTTTACTGTCGTTTGCACGACATTACCGCTACCTCGTTACAGTTCGGAGCATGGTTTTTCCAATGTGTAATCGTCCATTCCAATATTTTGGAACCCTTCATTGAAAGGTTTAAGCCGATATCCATTCACTTTAAAACTTTTACCCGTTTCCAAGCTTTGAATATCCACTGCACCATGAGAGTAAATGTTAGTAATAACATAGGGTCCTATCCACCTAAAACGTAATTTCCCAAGAAACAATTTCAGTTTTGAATTATAAAGTAAAACTTTTTCCCCCACTGAAAATTGGTTCCGTGAAATTAGTTTATCATGGAAGGCCTTTGTTTTCTCTTTATATAATTTAAAACTCTCATGTGCATCATGCCTCAACTCTTCTAGCTCTTAAATTTCCAATTTTCTCTCCTTACCTGCCTCATCTATCTTGCAATTGAATTGTCGTATGGCCCAATAAGCTTTATGTTCGATCTCAACAGAAAGGTGACAGGCTTTACCATACACTAGGCGAAATGGTGACATACCGATAGGCGTTTTAAACACAGTGCGATAGGCCCACAAGGCATCCTCGAGTTGTAGACCCCACTGTTTCAAATTAACACCTACTGTCTTCTCAATTATCGACTTTATTTCTCGGTTGGAAACTTCAGCCTGCCCGTTGGTTTGCGAATGGTATGTTGTAGAGGTCTAATGTTCCACTCTTTATTTCTTCAATGTAGCAACCATGATTTTATTGTAAAAGTGTGTCCCGCTGTCGCTGATCAAAACTCGTGGTGCACCAAACCTTGAAAAATTGTTGGTTTCACAAAATCTACAACAACTTTGGAATCGTTAGTAAGGGTAGCTTTTGCTTCCACCCACTTCGAGACATATTCGACAGCTAAAAGTATGTATGAATTGCGAAAAGAATTCGGGAATGGACCCATGAAATCGATGCCCCAAACGTAAAAAATTTCAAAGATTAAAATTGGGTTCATAGGATATGATTTTTATGAGATAAATTTCCTGTCCTTTGACAATTATCATAGGCGTGGCAAAACATATAGCTATCTTTGAAAATATTTGGCCAATATAACCCACATTCAAGGACTTTCCTAGCTATTCTTTTGGGACCAAAATTTCCACCACAAGCGAAGGAGTGACAAAATCGCAAGATAGATTGCGTTTCCTCCGAAGGTAAGCATCTCCTAATTACTTGATTCGAACAATGTTTCCACAAGTAAGGTTCATCCCATACATAATTTTTAAACTCTTTTTTAATTTTATCTCTTTCCGATCTATTTAATTCCTTTGGTAAGGAACGAGTCACAAGGTAATTCATAATATCGGTGTACTAGGGGGTTATTTGATTGACATCGAATAGGTGTTCATCGGGAAATTCATCTTCGATCGATGTTCCCTCTTCTCCGTTTACCAACCTACTCAAGTGATCCACTACAAGATTTTTCAAGCCTTTCTTATCTTTAATCTCCAAGTTGAATTCTTGCAAAAGTAGAATCCATCGGATCAATCTTGGCTTGGCTTCCTTCTTCTTGAGTAAATATTTTAGCGCTGCATGATCGGAAAAGACAACAACTTTAATACCCAACAAATATGATAGAAAATTTTCTAAAGATAAAACAATGGCTAGACACTCCTTTTCCATCGTTGAATAGTTGCGTTGAGCATTGTCAAGAATCTTAGATGCATAGTATATGACATGAGGATTCCCATCGACTCTTTGGCCTAAATTAGCCCCCATTGCATAGTTGCTTGCATTGCACATGATTTCAAAGGGTTTTTCCCAATTCGGAGGTTGCATTATTGGGGCAGAATTCAACCTCTCCTTTATTTCATTGAAAGCTGATTTACATTACTCATTGAAGTCAAAGTCTACGTCTTTTTGTAGCAGGCGGCTCATAGGTTGGGTGATCTTAGAGAAATCTTTAATGAATCGCCTATAGAAACCTGCGTGACCAAGAAAAGAGCGAACTTCCCTCACGAAGGAGGGGTAAGGCAAAGACTTTATAACTTCAATTTTCGATTTATCGACCTCAATCCCTTTTTGTGAAATAATATGCCCAAGTATCAACCCTTTAACAACCATAAAATGACATTTTTCACAATTCAAAATCAAATTTGATTCCAAACACCATTTTAGTACCTTTGTCAAATTATTCAAGCATTCATCGAATGAGCCTCCATAGACCGTGAAGTCATCCATGAACATCTCAATGCAACTTTCTACATATTCGGAGAAAATGCTTACCATACATCTTTGGAAAGTCGAGGGTGCATTGCACAATCCAAAGGGCATGCGTCAGTATGCGAATGTTCCAAATGGGCAAGTGAATGTTGTCTTTTCTTGATCCTCGGGGGCCACCGGTATTTGATAAAAACCTGAATAACCATCAAGATAACAATAATGAGTTTTTCCCGCTAATCTCTCAAGCATTTTATCGATAAAAGGTAAAGGAAAATGTTCTTTTCGAGTGGAGGTATTAAGTTTACAATAGTCAATACAAACCCTCCACCCTTTTTGAACTCGGGTGGGAACTAATTCGTCGAATTCGTTTCTTACTACCATGACTTCAATCTTTTTCGGGACCACTTAAACCGGGCTTACCCACTCACTATCTGAGATAGGATAAATCATACCGGTGTCAAGAAGTTTTTGAACCTCCTTCCTCACCACTTCCATCATAGGCGGGTTTAGTCGATGTTGTACATTCCTTTTGGGTTTTGAACCTTCTTCCAACAAAATGCGATGCATACAAGTTGATGGACTTAAGCCTTTAATATCAGCTATGGTCCAACCGATGGCATCCTTGTGTTCTTTCAACACTTGAACCAAGCTTAGCTCTTCCTCGGGATAGAGGCTACTAGATTTTATCACGGACAGCGTGCTTTTCTCACCCAGGTAAGCGTACTTCAGATGCTCGGGTAGTTCTTTAAATTTTAGATTAGGGACCTGCACAATGGAAGGTAGAAGTTTTGAGTTAGAAGATTGTAAATTATTAATTAGAGCTATAACACTAACTGACTTTAATCCATTAAGCTCAAGGATAAGCTGGTTAAGCCCATCATTTAATACAAAATCAGATTCAGCCCTGATTCACCCAAACTTTCATGCAAGATGGCTGTCAATTCATCTTTTCCAAGTAAAGGCAACGTCTTTTCCACAACATCGTCTATCACATCAACGACGCAAAGAGGTGCTAAATCACATGGGAATTTCATGGTATCATACATATTAAACGAGATAATTTCATCATCGAATTCCATGGATAGCATGCTGGTGCGTACATCAACTTTCGTACTAACCGTAACTAAGAACAGCCTTCCTAAGAACAAGTTATGAGAGTTATAAGCATGATAATCACCCATATCCAAGACATAAAAATCAGTAGGGAGTACTAATTGATTAACTCTAACAAGAACATCTTCTAAAACTCCCTCGGGGTACACTAAAGATAAATTGACCAATTGGAGAACAACATCGATTTTGCTTAAAACGTTAGCATGCAATAATTTGTAAATGGACATAGGCATAACGTTTATAGCAGAACCCAAACCACACATGGAATTTTTAACACTTACCTCACCAATTTTACACGGAATCGAAAACATACCTTGATCCTTGCATTTTCTAGGCAACCTTTTTTGGAGAACGACCGAGACATTTTCATTAATTTGGACGCTTCCATTCCCATTCAACTTTTTCTTATTAGAGCATAAATCCTTAAGAAACTTAGCGTACTTCGGAACCTGCTTGATAGCCTCCTAGGTAGCATGGAAACAAAAATGGAAATGTTTCCATTTTGTGGAAACGCACATCGGAAATGCCAAATATAACATGAATTCAGGTTTCTGAGGTGGAAACGAAAACGGGGAAACTTTAGTATTTTGAAGTTTCCGTGCTTCCTAGATAGCCTCTAAGAGAATGTTGATTTGTAAGTTGCTAAAAACCTTCATCAAATCACCTTCCTCCTTTTCCTTTTTAGATTTTGAGAAGCTCTCTGGAAAAGGGGGTTGACGGACTAATGGTTCTGGAATTTTAGTATTTAAATCGTTATTTTCATTAACATTTATCTCTTTTTCTGAACCAGCGGATAGATTGGAATATATGTTACATTTTGTTACCCTGGACTCTAGGCTAACAGCTGCGGGTTCAAACTTTTCATTGATAATTTCTCGCCCATTTCTTAAGGTGATCGCGCAAGCATTTTGTTTCGGGTTAACTTCAGTTTGAGAGGGAAGCTTACCTTGACTCTCCAATTTGCTCAATGTAGTTGCCATTTGGCTGAGTTGGCTTTCCAAATTTCGAATGCTCGCGTCTTTCTTTTGTTGAGATTGCACCAAAATCGCTATTACTTCGTCGAATGATGTAGGTGGTCTGTTAGCTACTGGTTGGGCATTTTGCTGGAAATCTTACTGTCTTAGAAAGGGATTCTGAGGTGGGTTTTGGTTCCTTTGCGCGTAGCTGAAATTTGGGCGACCTCGCTAACTCGGATTGTAAGTGTTAGAGTATGGATCGTATCTCCTATGCTGCCCGTTAAATCCATCGATCGTGTTCACTTTCTCTTCCCCATAAAAAGTAGGACACGAATCTAATGTGTGTCCGATAATAGAGCAAAATTCGCAAGCAACAATTTTCTCAGATTTCACTGCCATAGACTTAAACAAGGAGGTGAGTTCAGCTAATCTATTATCAATTGACGAAGTGCTTACCTCATGAACTCTTCTCTTTTGGACTTGATTCGGTTTAGTTGTGTGCTTGCTGCCATGGTTGAGAGGAGTTGTTTAGCTTCCGCGGGTGATTTTTCAATGTGTTACATTGCAGGAAGCGTTTAAAAATCTCTTTTCCAAAGGCAGCAGCCCATGGTAAAAATACTCGACTAGTCCTTTCTCGGAAATGTCATGGTTCGGGCAGGTGTCTATCAACCTCTAGAATTGCTCCCAATATTCATTAAAAGACTTCATCTCCTTATGTTTTATGGACTTAATCTCCACCCGAATTGCGATGGCCTTTCTGGTGGGAAAATACTTATTTAGAAAGGCAGATTCGAGGGAGTTCCACGAATTAATCGTACCTACAGGAACATTGTACAACCACTCTTTAGCAGCATCTTCTAATGAGAATGGGAAAGCACATAATAAAATATGATCAAGAGAAACTCCATGTGGCTTCATCCCGAAACAAACGGCATAGAGGGCCTTCAAGTGTTTTTTCGAGTCTTCTCTTTCAATTCCACGGAATCTTGGTAAGTGATGGATTAGCCCCGATTTTAACTCAAAGTTGGTAGGGGTTTCAGGGTAATTGATGAAAAAATTAGGCATGTCACGCCTCCTATTAGCTAGCTCACGGAAAGTGCGATTGTCTGCCATTTCGAAATTTTCTAGATCCTCCAATTTCGGGCTGTTTTCTTCGTCAGAATTGCGCTCGTCAAGGTTGAGTTTCAGCTCTCCTTTAGAGGGTGAGCCCATGATTCCCTTATTTCACTCTGTGATTCTCATCAAGTTGCGAGCAGTCTTTTCAATTTCAGGACACAAAATTAATTAGCAAATAAGTCCCCGACAAAGGCGCCAAAATTTGACGTGTATCGAATCCGTCAAAAATAAAATAAAACCCATTCCACTAAAACAATGTATATTTGTGATAGCGATAAGTGGGATGTCTCCTCAGGGACTTATGAAATCAATCTTCTTTGATTAAATAACCAGAAAAATTGCAACGAAAATAAAAATCGAGGGATTGAAGTTGAATAAAGAAATTGATAATTAACAAAATTAATAAATTAAAAATTGGAAGGAATGGAAAGTCAGTTGGAGATAATCTTCCGACTAAGGTATACTTTCAGCTTTATATCAACCGATCACAGGCACAAAACGTAAATTTCTTGAATCACTCAGTTAGTTTAATCATGATAGCACGACTAATAAATTCTCTTACAAATATGAGAATGATAGTAGATAGCTAAATCATTTACTCTCAATTTCGAAACGCAGTTACAGATAGCTAACAAGGTTTAATTTCAAAAAGGCTTTACGCGTAAGAACCAACTTTAACTCGAGACTTTATAATAGCATAAAGAAAAGACATAATCCAAATCCAACCCGAAGCTTTAAAAGAATTCGTTTGTTACAAAACTTCTTTTGTATCATGATAGCATAATACAATAAAATAACGATATGTTTAACCTTTCAATAAACAACAACCGACCGAATTGATGAAATCAAAGTTCGAACAATAGAAATATTACCGATTTGGATTTGAAAACTGAAATTCGGAAACACAAGTAAGAACAAGCTTCACGTTGATAACAGCTTCAAGTAATCTCCTTAGTCGAAAGAAAGATGAACTTAGCTACACATAATTGGATTAAAAACTAAAATTCTCATTCAAAAGCAATCAAAAGCAAAAACAATCAAAAGCCAAAAGTTGTTGGATATAGTCTAGTTGAAAAATCGAGAGAGAGCTGCAATCTGCCCTCACCAGTCCTAAAATAGGATAAAAATCCTATATCCTAAATAGGCAAGAAGTCGAGGTAAATCAAAACATTAAAAGTCCTTGATTTTAATTCTTAAATTATCTGATAAAAATAGAATAAACAATAAAATGACAAAGGTTCCTAATTAAACAATAAGTCTTCTGTTGGAATTTAGTTGCACGGTTATTTCCAGATCTACCTCTGTAAGCAGCCTCTTACCCTTGACTCCAGGATAACTCCATACAGCTACTGCTTCTTTAACAAACTACTGCTTCCATAACGTCAGTGTTAACCTTGACTCCAGGTTAACTCCATTTCTTTGAGATTTCCCCATAGAATCGTCCAATACCGAATTATGCATAATTTAACCACAAAATCAGTAGTAAACCATCCCAAGAGGTATGATAATTGACAATAAAACATGTTGAATTTGCAAGTTATAAGTGACATCCGGGCAACAGCGCATGTTTGGGGCTTTCAAATGCTGAACTAGGAGATCAGCTTTTGTGAGGGCATGTCTCTTGTGTTTATTTTAGTAATTTGAGTGCGCCGAATTGGAAGGCTTGTGGCGTCATTAAGTAAAATGAGCAAAGTTCTAGTATCAGAGTGAGGTCGCTGAGGGAGTATTTCCCGAGTGTAGTATGTTCGCCATTGATAAGTGTACATTTACACTTATTATCATGACATTTTTAATCATAAAACGATATGGTTTTGTTTCATTTTATACTTCATATAAAAGATTTCAAGTGGTATGTAGTTGTTTTTTTATGCAAATGTAGAAAGAGTAAAAAAAGAGTAAAAAGATGCTTGGAACACAAGGATTTGGCTTAAGATCGAAGCTGTCGAAGATCGGTAAAGTTGTAAGAAGAATTTTGAAGAAAATCACAATTCACGATCGTGACACCCATTCGCGGTTGCTACTTGTTATTCTTCAAAATAGAAAGTTGTCAACCATTAGTCACGATCGTGACACGTAATTCATGATCGTGACATGTGACTATTATTTGTTATCTCTTATCAACTACCAACCTCCAGATAACCGCCATCAACCGCCATCAACTACCAACCAAAAAGACACTTTTTGGAAGTTAACCAATCATGAAAAGGTGCCTTTCCATTATGGATGAGGATGAATCTTTGCATCCAATCATATTGAAGAGATGCAACTCTTCGCCAATGAACACGACTCTTCGTTTGGATAGACGCAGCCCTTCACACTCTATAAATAGGGTTCAAGACCAATCTATTTCGTGACATATGGTGTTTTGGCATGAATAGAAGGCATTGAATTATAGTATGCATGTATAGATAGAGAGTGAAAATATCTTGATTTCGCTACGTTCAAAATCTTAGCGAGAAAAATGTATAAGTGATTCAATTTCTATTTCGATCACTATATTTCTACACAAATTTGTGCATTTGTTGTATGAGTGTAATTGCAAAGCACTTATCAATAAAATTTTTCATTCTTCAATATTCCTTTATTCGAAATTCACAAAGAATAGCATCCTAGCGGAGGTTCTGTACGAGTCGAGATCGAATTCAAAGTAGACGTAGGAATTGTGGGAATTGATGACTCCCATTAAAGAGTGGATTCGATTCGATCAACTTTAGCTTTCACTTGCATACCTTACAACTTTACTTTGTTTTCTACTTATACTTTCTATTTCAAAGTTTATGATATGTCTAAGTGTCATAACGAGTATTTCATCTTGCATCATTTATATTAATCAAGTTATATTCTTTCTCGTTAACTTTAAGAGTTATTTCGGGGTTAACAAGATTGTGTATAATCATTGGATCTGTGATTATAACGTTGTTTAGTGAGCCAACATTTTTGGAGTGGTAACTTACTAAATATGGCTATGTGAGAGAGACCCGTACTAAGCATAGTAATATTGTTATCCAAGTTCTTATTAGTGTCATAATTCGTTTACCCTAGACTTAAAAAAGTCATCTCATGTGTTGCTCTACTATGAATCATTGAATATTAAGGCGTTTAGAACAGTATTTGTTGAAGTTATTTAGTGTACGAAATCTTCTTGATGATTTTGCATGTTTTTCTCTACTAAACTTGTTCTTAGGGAATATCTATATATTTTACATCTTCTCTAGTCTGTTCATACATCTATCTATTCATCTATCTATCATCCAAACCCTCCAATTAAAATTACCTGTTTTCGTTTACCCCGTAACTCTAGTTGATCTTTAGAACTGAATCCCTTCCATGTGGGATCGATATCTTTTGAAACTACATCGAAACTGTATACTTTCAGTGGCCACCATTTTTCTATTTACATAAGTGGTATTGACAACACCTATTCGTATTTTGAACTCTTATCTTATCGGTAGAGAAGTGGAGAACAAGGTTTTTGGCTTCATCACCGAATATAAGCCCTCTAAATTAGTAAAGTCAAAACCTTGCGATCAGCCATCCCAATAACTTAGTTATATAGAATGAGAGCGCCGAATGGATCCCTAGGGATCACGGTCTGCAGGTGTTTACCTGCTTTTTCTTTCAAAGTATTAGAGCGTCGAGGGGATCACTTGGGGTCGCGGCTTACGAGCTGTTCAGCTACCGAGGGGATCGCTAAGGATCATAGCCTGGGGGCTTTTACTTCCTTTAATTTCAAAGCATAAGAGCACCGAGGAAATGACTAGGGATCGCGGCCTGCGAGCTGTTCAGCGCCAAGGGGATGGCTAGGAATCGCAACCTGTGGGCTTTTGCTTTAATTTTAAAGAATAAGAGCACCGAGGGGATCACTAGGGATCATGGCCTGCGAGCTAATCAGCGCCGAGGGGATCGTTAGGGATCGCAGCCTGTGGGCTTTTACTTGCTTTAATTATAAGGCATAAGAGCGCCGAGGGGATTAGTAGGGATCGCGGCCTGCGGGTTGTTCAGCATCGAGGGGATCGCTAGGGATCATAGCCTGCATGCTTTTACTTGCTTTAATTTCAAAGAATAAGAGCACCGAGAGGATCACTAGGGATCATGGCCTGCGGGCTATTTAGCACCGACGGGATCGCTAGGGATCGCAGCCTACGGGGTTTTACTTATTACTATGCACCAATTTTGTAAGAGAAGGTTGTTGAATAATCCACTTTAATCACCCAAACGAGTACAAAATACAAAAGATGTATATAATTACAATTCATATCCTCCTTGATAAAACTTTCATAGGGATACCATGCTCCATGTGCTCGGCAAGACTTTTCCTCTCATGGTTTGAGAGCTTATAGGCACTGCTGCCTATCTTTTTGACAACTCTGAATGGTCCTTCCCACTTGATTCCAAGCTTTCCTCATCCCTCTTTAGCTTGAGCGGCTTAACCTTTTTGTTGCATAAGAGGGATATGCGCCGCTTGTATTCCATCATGCGAATGAGGGCTTATTCCCGCGGCTCTTTGAGGGAATCCAACTTTTATCATAGTAAGTCATCATTGGAAGCCCCTTCAATATAGTTTGCTACTCTTGCACTCGGTGAGCCCATGTCTAACGGGATAACCGTCTCCGTTCTGTATGTTTAAGAGAAAAGGTGTTTCGGCCGTTGTCGTTCTGGGGGTTGTCTTGTAGGACCAAAGGATGTTGTTTAGTTCCTCCAACCATGCCAAACCATGTTCGTGGACCCTTCAAACCCTTCCAAAATGGTCCTATTAGTCACTTCCGTCATCCCATTTGTTTGTGGTTGGGAAACGCTGGAGAAGCGCAGCCCTATTTTAAGCCACTAGCAGAAGCATCTGAAGGTGTGGCAGTTGAACTGGGTTTTTTTATCTGCAATGATTATATGTGGGATGCCGAAACGTGACATTATATTTTTGCTGAAGAAGGATGTCACATGCTTCGGCGTGATGGTTGAGAGCGGTTCGACTTCCACCCATTTCATAAAGTGGTCCACCACCACAATGATCCACCATTTATGTTGTTTGGCCCTCGGCAAGGGTCCCAATAGATCTACGCCCCATAAAGTAAACGGCCATACTACTTGAATCACTAATCAAGGTTCTGCGGGCACTAAGGTGGAATTTACGTATGCTTGGCATGATTTGCAAGATTGGACCAAGTTTTTAGCATCCAACTCCATCATTGGCTAGTAGAAGCCTTAGAACTTAACCCTTCTCACCATGACATCCTTCTTTTCATGTGCGCCGTAGAGGCCCTTGTGCACTTCTCGCAAAATGTAGTCGGCATTAACCCGCCCCACACACTTCAGCTAAGGGTGGCTAATGGACTTCCTATACAATTAGCCACCTATAACGGCATAACGAAAGGACTTGCTAGTACTTGGGCTTTCATCGCTGCTCTTGGCTCGAAATGAATGTCGAACTCTATGAGTTTGAGGGACTATTCAGTGAGGCGGCCTAAGGATTCAGACCTTTGAAGCATTTTCTTGAGTGGCAAGTCAGTGCACATTATGATTGTATAGGCCTGGAAGTAATGGCGCCATTTTTTTGAGGTAACAATCAATGCAAAGGCCGCTTTCTCCATTCGGTCGTATCTGAATTCAGCCCCTTTTAAAGCATGGTTTCTTTAATAGATCGGGAATTGGTTAGTCCCATCTTCCCTAACGAGCACCATCCCTAAAGCTTCCTCTGAGGTGCTCAAGTAGAGGTAAAGTGGCAGGACGGTGATGGGTTGGCTTAGTAATGGTGGAGAGACTAGGAAGGCTTTGATTTCCACAAGTGCCTTGCTATAATCTTCCCCCCACACAAATTTCTTGGCTTTCAAGGCTCTATAAAACGGGATGCATTGAATTACCACATGAAACAAATCTTCCCAAGGCATTAAGCTTGTCATTGAGGCGCTGAACATCTTTCACTCTTTGGGGCTCCTTCAGCTGTAATACCGCTTTTATTTCATCAAGGTTGGGTTTGTTCCTCTTTGTGAGACAAAGTATCCCAAGAACTTTCCTCCCGTGGCATTTTTCCGGGTTGAGTTTCAGCTTATATTTTTCTAAGAGGGTGAGGACTTTTGCTAGGTCCGATGCATGCTCACTTTCAGCTCTACTTTTGATGATCATATCATCGATATACAACTCCACCTCCTTCCCAATCATGTCTCCGAAGATGTCATCGACCATTTGCTGACATGTTGCCCTGGCATTCTTGAGGCCAAAGGGCATAACATTGTAACAGTATATCCCCTCGTGCGTGGTGAACGATGTCTTCTCCTTATCGTCCTTAGCCATGGGTATCTGATTATAGCCTAATGCGATGTCCAACATAGAATAAATTGCGTAGCCTATTGTGGCGTGAACTAGAATGTCGATGCTAGGGAGCGGATAGCTATCTTTCGGTCATGCCTTATTCAGATTAGTGAAGTCAATGCACTTGCAGAACTTGCCATTCGCCTTTTTTACCAACACAACGTTGGTGATCCAATCAGGATATCGGACTACTCTGATGTGTCCAGCCCTCAGCAAGCGAGTGACTTCTTCTTCTATGGCCTTTTGCCTGTCCGGCTTATGGTTTCACCATTTCTACTTGACGGGTTTAGCTTGGGGTAACATGTTCGGCCTGTGCTCTGCCACTTTTGGGCTAACTCCCGTGAGATCCTTTGATGTCCATGCGAATGCCTGGGTTTTATCATGTAATACCATCAGGATTTCTTTCTTTGTTTCTTTCAGCCCTTCGGACATCTGTACTTCTTTGCCTTCCTCTAGAGTCACTGCCATCATGACATCGATCGGTTCAGGGGCGCGGTCTGGTTCAGGTTCCACATCTATGATTAGGGTTTAGCATTGAGAGATATCAGATATGTTTCTTGTGCGGCTTACTGATTCCCCAGGGCGGTAGCTACCCCTTGGGGAGTGGTATCTAAAGCGTGAGGTACCAAAGGTTAATGACGCCTTCGGATCCTATGATAAGGGGGCACCTAAGAATTATGTTATTGGCCAAGGGGATGTCCACAATCAAGAATTCTGCACTCGTCTTCCATCGAGGGCCGCTCTCCCCTAATGCTATAGATAAATTCGCTGATCCACAAAAAGCTACAGCGTGACCCCCAAGCCTTATCAGCGGTGCTTGATGGATGGCGAGGTGGTTTGGGTTTCCCCCAATTGCATCAAAGACCTTTTTAGTCATGACATTAACTGAGCTGCCTGTGTTCACCAAGGTTGGCCTGACCTGGAATCCTTCCACCATCATTTCGATCACTAGCGCATCATTGTGTCGTAGGGGTCTCTTTTCTTGTGATAAAATGTAACATGTTTCACCCCTCCTGTCCGTGTTATCATATTTAAACATGTTTTCCCTCTTCCTCTTCTTCTGAGTGACCCCTCCGGTAATGACGTGGATCACCCCCCGAGGGGCAGGGTTTGTCAGTGCTGCGGCTAGGCGGTTGATAGCCTCGTTCGGCATAGCATGGTTCATCTTACCGATGGGGCCTCCTAACTTCGTCACGCTGCTTGTCCTTCGGTGGATCACAGAGGAACTGATTCAGCTGTCCCTCGGTGGCTTTCTTATTTAGCTCTCGGGCTAGCTCTCGGAAGTCCTCTGTGTCGTACCCCTCGCTTTTATGGAACTCGCAGTAAGTCCCCTGCTTCCCCTTATATTTCCTCCCCGTTCTTCTCAAAAGTGAGAGATGGCCTTTCTATTTATAGTAACCTACGTGATGATAACGGGTGGGACCTGCCTGTGCGCTGTGCGCAAGTGGCAAGCTGTTTAGGGGTATTTTCCGTTGTCGGAGCATTAAATGTTTCCACACTGTCTATCAGTCTTTCATTTAGTGCATTAGTGGAGAGAGAAGGAGTGGGCTAGCTCGGCAAGGGTCGGCTGAAGGTTGTTCAGTGCAGACGCGGAGGGTATTGCTGATGAGGTATTTTGGCCTGAGTTGATCCACATAGCGCTGGGAGCTATTCAGCACAGTTGTGTACCGGCGCAGTCTATGTGCTTTGGTAAAGAGTGCGTGTTTATGCTGAAGCGTCATTTGTTGAAGAGACCTTTCTTAATGGGTCACGATGTGCTATTTGGGCCTTGGTGAGCCTTGGTATCAGAAATTAAGTATAAATGAAGTTATAAAATAATTATTTCTGTAAATAAATAAAACAGATAATTTAATCATGTTGTTATTGTAATAAATACTTTATTGATTTTCATAAAAAACTTTAGAGTAATAGAGTTGAAGTAATGAGGAAGGCAAATTATATGGCTCAGACAATGGAATGAAAACCCATGTGATACGATGTTTGTTACCATCATGGAAA
>CATIWQ010199356.1:0-13050 GCA_949673415.1 Euphorbia schlechtendalii | reverse complement strand
CTTTGATGATTTTGCATGTTTTCTTTGCTATACTTGTTCGTAGGGATAATCTATACCGATTTCTTCTACTCTAATCTATTTATACATTTATCTATTTATTTACCATTATATCCCAACCAACCCATCAAAAATAAAATTATCTAGTTTATTCTCTTTGTTCCGTTACTCTACTTGGTCTTTAGAACTGGTTCCTTCCCTGTGGGTTCGATATCTTTTAAAACTACATCACAATTGTATACTTGCAACTATCATCATTTTTCTATTTAATAAGTGGTATTGACAACACCTATACTTTAAAGCCAAAATCGTATGAACAAGTTATTAAACTTATCAAGAGAAAAGTGGCGAACAGTTCCTCCTTCTTAATGGGCCATCAATCAAGGAGTTGATTAGGAAGTTCTACTCCAATCTCTACACCATTGAGGGGCTCCCTAACATACCAATGATGGAGATTGAGAAGATCTCCTATTTGATTTCTACTAAGTTGATTTCCAGCATCTTGCACATGCCATTGAAAGGCACTATGCTCAGGATGAATAAGGATGAAGAAGTAGTAGCTATCCTAGAGTATTGGGAGCTGCCAAAGGATTATGGCTTAGGAGAAATTTCTGCTTTTGGAATGGATTGGAAGGCAAGAGCATGCCATGAGTTGTTGATCAAGGTTTTGCTACCCAAGACTGGCTCTCTCAATAGCAGCACTCATTTTAAGAGTTTTGTGGTTTATCATATACTAGAAGGTAAGCAACTAAATTGGCTAGTCATGATTTTACATCATTTAACCAAAGTAACAACCCTTTATCTCTATGGTTACCTCATCACTATGATTGCCAAAGTCATGTGAATGGATTTCTCAAAGTTTTTGGGAGGAAGTGGAGAGACCACAATGTCACTGAAGAAGAAATTAGACTTCCAATGCTTTAATAAATTGAAGTACAACCAAGTCCACATAAGTTACACCAAGGCTCAAGATATAAAATTGAAGAAAGCTAAGGTGGAGCCCTTTATGTTTCTTGAGAACATCCTCAAGGAGGATGAGGATTAATTCATTGTGGACTATGAGGAGTCAAGCAAAGGGACAGTTAAAAAAGTGCACTTATCAGCCGAGCTTGTGCAAACCTCAACCACCTCTACTCCAACAAGTCCAAAAGCTAAGGCGAGGGCTCAAAGAACTAGAACCAGTCCAGCAAAATCAAGGGAAGGAGATACGCCTGCCCAAACCCAAAATCAAGCCAACAAAAAGGTGAACTTAAAAACTCACACTCAGAGGGAAGCTGAAGCAAAGTTGAGGTAAGAAGAAGAGGAGGTTACAACAACCAAGTCATCCCTACCTCCTCCTCCTCTAGAATTTATAGAGAAAATTGAAGCTGAGGCAAAGTTGAGGTAAGAAGAAGAGGAGGTTACAACAACCAAGTCATCCCTACCTCCTCCTCCTCTAGAATTTATGGAGAAAATTCAAAGCATGTTTGCTAGTGAGCTGGGAGAAGAATTGCGAGAAAAGAAGAGGAAGTTTGAGGAACCAAGGGAAGCAGTAACTTGGTAGAGCTCGAAAAAGGCCAAAGAGGAAAAAGAAACTATCAATTATTATGCTATTGAGGAAGGGGAGAAAGTTATCTCCAAGGTTAAGGGTGCTCAAAGGAAGAGATCTGCCATAGTTCATTCACCCTAGAAGGGTTGTTCAAATTGTGAGCATCGAGTGATGATGATGACATGGAGGTCATCAACTAGGAAGAATCTCCTCTTCCTAAGGAGAACATCCAAGCCCCCAATCTCTCTCTATAAACTCCACAAACTCAAACAACACTCATTCCTTCTTATGTAAAATTAAAACCAACTCCTACTTCTACAAATCTAACTATAAAAACCACTTCTTCTATAACAAAACTTTCTTCACAACCATCCACTCCAATCCCTTAGATTAGAGAAGTTGCTGATGCTGAAAACTAGGCTCAGTAAGGAAAAGCAAGTTATGAAGTTACCCAGAAAAGTTTTATAACCGAGGATGCAACTCCATCTCGCAGTAAGCCCGTCCAGGAGGAATTGGCTGATTCAACCATCTTGGATCAGATTAGAGAGCTAGCAAGAAAGAAATTTCCATCTCTCAAAATTGATGCTGAGTTGGATTGTGCAGTAATCTAAGTGCTATTGTGACGAGAATTAATGGACTTATCAACCAAAAAGAAGGTTAAATTCGTAGAGTTTGATGAGCAATCAAGCATCCCCACGGAATCTGTCTACTTTGAAGAGTTTGAGAAGATCCAATGAATCCTATTTGCCATCAGAAACCATCTAGCTAAAGAAAGCTTCAAGAGCCTGGTGGACAAGATGGCTCTAATCTTAACTAGACTGACTAACTCTGCAACCCAGATCAATGTGGTTTTATCTTCTATTCCAAACTCAAATGTCATTATAAATGCAGTGGCATGTAAGGTGAAGAGTAGTATAGATACTACCTTATAACAGCTTAGTAGTCTTAATGTCACACTAGCATCTTAGACTACGTAGTTTTACAAGTTTGGTGAAGAGCTGGCCAAAATAAAGACCAACATAGATAATAAGTAAATGAATTGTCAAAGAAGTTAGATGTAAATAAGGATCTCGGGCATATCATGTGCACTATGATGGAGAAGATGTCTGATAAGTGTATAATTACACTTAATATCATTATAATTTTACACATTAAACACTATGAATTAAGTCATTTTTATACTTCATATAAAAGATTTCACGTGGTATGTAGTTGTTTTTATACAAATGCAGATACTAGGTAAATCTTGGGAGTGAAATGATCAAAAGTGGAATTCTATGAAAAAAGAGTAAAAAATGTGCGAAAAGATGCGTGGAATTAAAGATTTGGCTTAGGATTGAAGCTGTCAAAGATCAATGGAGTCGCAAGAAGAATTCTGAAGAAAATGCAATTCACAGTCGTGACAATCATTCGTGGTCTCGACTTGTTCTTCTTCAGAACAGAAGTCTGTCAATCAAAGATTCACGGTCACGACTTATATATCATGGTCTTGACTTGGACGATTTTCTGGTTTTATCTTCTTAACTACCAACCGCAGATAAGCATGATCAACCGCCATCAACTACCAATGAAAAGACACTTATCAGAAGTCAACCAATCATGAAAAGGTGCCTATCCATTGTGGATTATATCAAAGCTTCTCAACCAATCACAATGAAGAGATGCAATCTTTCACCAATGGACACAACCCTTCGTTTGGATAGACACAACCCTTCAAACTCCATAAATAGGGTTCCAATCCTCAAAAATTTCATGCATTGGTGCATTCAAGGAAGTGTATTGCATAAAGTGAAAGAGAAATATAGTGTGTGTAGATAGATTCGCTACGTTCTTAAGTGTTAGCGAGAAAATGTTTAAGTAATTCGAATCCTTGTTTCGATCACTAGATTTCTCTATATTCTCGAGCGATTGTTGTATAAGTGTACTTGCAAATCACTTATCAATAAAAGTTTTCGTTCTTCAATATTTGTTTATTTGATATTCGCAAAGAATACCATCCTAGCGGAGGTTCTGTATGGGCCAAGACTGAATTCAAAGAAGACGCAAGAATTGCGGGAGTTGACGACTCCCATTAAAGAGTGGATACAGTTTGATCAACTTTAGCTTTCACTTGCATACCTTATAACTTTGCTTTGCTTTCTACTTATACTTTCTATTTCGCAGTTTATGATATGTCTATGTGTCATAATGTGTATTTTGTGCTAAGTCATTTATATTAATCAAGTTATATTCGTTAAAGTTAATTTTAAGAGTAGTTTCGGGGTTAACAATATAGTGTATAATCACTGGATCTGTGATATAACACTGTTTAGTAAGCCAACATTTTTGGAATGGTAACTTGCTAAATGTGGCTATGTGAGAGCAACCAGTACTAAGCATAGTATTGATGTTGTCCAGGTATATATAATTGTCTTAGAAAAGTTATTTCATATGTTGCTCTGCGACGAATCATTGAATATCTGAGTGTTTTGAACTGAGTTTGTTAGAGTAGTTTAGTGAATCGTAACATCTTTGTTGAACTTGCATGTTTTCTTCGCTATACTTGGTCGTAGTGAAAATCTTTATATTTAGATTCTAATCTTCCTATCCAAAAATCTCAAATCTATTTTTATTTTCTTTACTTTGTTTTTCCCTTGTTAATCTTTAGACTTGGTTCCTTCCCTATGGGTTCAATATCTTTTAAAACTACATTGCAACTGTATACTTGCAGTTATCATCATTTTTTCTTTTTGATAAGAGGTATTGACAACACCTATATTTTACGTGAACAAGTTTTTGGCAATATGATTAAGGATAAGCCTTACGAAACGAGTGTAGCCAAGTCTTGTGAATAAGTTATTAAACTTATCAGCAGAAAAGTGGCGAACAAGCCTCGGAGAGATAGGTCAAGGAATGTTTGGTAAGTGGTAACTAGTCCAAGCCCAGTTGCTCTTGAGGAAGAGTGTTTGAGATGTTTGGGTTATCCTACATCGGAAATAATAAAAGAATATGAGTGATATATAAATGGAGTAGATTGGGCCTTAACACAAGCTAGTTGGTTTTGTGTTAATTGGGTTCAACCCCACTTTATGCTCACTCAAGCTATCTAGCTCGACACTGTCCTAGCACATGGATTCTCTATGGAATTAAGCATATCTTTAGATCCCGGGACATAAAAAATGCGCTGTTGCAAGCATGGAAAAAGAGGTATAAGTGAGGACCCGAATTTTTCAATTGCCACATAGCTTCAATAAAAAACCTACCTTTCTCAATATTTCTTTCCTTATCTTATCATCTCCACAAGGTCGATACCATTCATGGAAGGATTGTAAGAATAAAAATGTATGAAAGGAACATGGGTTCTACAAGAATCACGGTTGTCCATATCAAATAATGACTTAAATTAAAGAAGGGTTGGTTTGAAATTGGAGTGACAAGTTAGAGTTCGTGCCTATTGACATCGAAAATTATGGAGGTAGGAGACTCTGTGTGCAAGAATCAATCAATCAACCAAACCTTAATCCCACACTAGGTGGGATCGGTTATTTGTATTCTCCAATGCCATGAAGCTCTATCAAATATCAATTGCTCATTAATATTTAACAGTATGTCTTCGAAATAGTTTTCTTCCATGTTAACTTTCCCTTTGCGCTTACTTTGTATCTTTAAATTTTCATACTTCCTAACTGGAGCATCTGCATGTCTTCATAGCACATGTCCATACCAACTTAGTTGTCATTCTCTTCATTTATCTTCAATATTTGTTGCCCAATCTTTTGATGGATGCCCACATTCCTATCCATTCTTGTATGCCTATTCATCCACCTGTATATGGATTATGGTTTAAAAATAAATTGGCTATGATTCATGTGTTTTATTTACAATACCATTAATAATTATCATCTCAGGCTGCACCAATCAAACATAGTCTGAGTGGTATATTTACAAAATGGACGACGTGATCAGAATTATGTACCACCTAATGGATGGGGTGATCATGATTCAAATCCTGATATCTGCAATTACTTTAAAATAAAACTCATGTCAGACTGCCAGCATGATAATTATAGTTCGCGTTCATACTGATAGCATTTTTTCTTTTCCAATAACAATTTTTTTTGAATGAAACAATCAACTTTTAAAAAATTAATATTATCTTCTGACTTGTTTTATTAATTCAAAAGGAATAAATAATTTAATCATGAAAACGTGGAATATTTTAATTGCAAGCATTTCAATATTTAAGTGTGTATACATTATGAGTGAAAAGTAGCAAATCGGGGCTGCAATTTACAGCCATTAAAATAAAAAAAATGATGTTTTTTTGTTTATATTATCAATTTTCTACATTTTAAGAAGATATTATTAGCTTCCAGTTATTATCCTTTTCTACGTTGACGGTAACGAAAACCTAAACTGTTTCGAGAAGCCTTAATTAAGTAAATATTATTTTAGATTGGATTAGTTATTGGAGCATGTCAGATATTATATTCCATTATTTTTTAGAACTTTTATAAATTTTGAACATTGAGGGCAACACGTTTTTCATATCATGAGTATGAGATTTTAAGAGTTTTCTGTATCTGATCCCAATTCCAGAGAGAATTCCAAGTGATATTGAAGAACCTTCTCTTGCTACGATCTTTAGTGCATTTGCTACGAGTTTTAGTGCATTATATACATACATACATACATACATACATACATACATACATACATACATATATATATATATATATATATATATATATATATATATATATATATATATATATTTGAAAATAGTTCTTGACAAGATTGATCCTATTCCAAATTCAATGAAATTTAAACAAGTATTCCATCGACAAGCTTATATTTCCGATTATAATTTTCTTCAATAAGAACTCTACTTCGTAAGACGATCTTGAACAATCAGGCAGAGAAGAGATAAATCTAGATACACAATTTGATAGGTCAAACCATATCTTTGACCGAAAATATATGAGTCCCACCCACTAGTAAGACTACTAATGAATTCTTATTGTGAAACAATGGATTCAAGACTATCAGATTGCAGAAAACCAATAAAATATAATATGCATGTAGTTTATTTCACACTTCAACATGAAAACTCTAGAAAGAAGAGGAGTGGAGCTATTAAGATACTGCTAAGATTTCGACAGTAATTTAACAAAAAAAAAGTTAAAGATTTGATTTGATAGAATGCTCCACAACACTCAACGGTTGGTCTTTGAACATGTGGTTTAGTTTCTTAACAAATCGTTCCATTGCTTCTTTTTGCAAGCAAATTGGAAACATAATCCCACTCTCTGCATTTTTATTTTGTGATAGCATAAGACAACTAAACGTTTGTTCATAAATAGGTAACCCATCGAATGCTGGTTTTCCCCATCCAAAATCAATCTCTTCAAACCTGACTTGTCTTGCATCGGTCACTGTGAAATCACCCATACTTGGTTTAAAATCTGTACCGGATCTAGCATAGTCTTCATTAACTTTCTCCTTAGCATTTCTTACCAATTGTAGTGCATAACTTAATGGGTTCTCTATTATATCTTTTGCTCTTGACTTGGAGCATGTAAAAGCAGTTGCATTTCCATAATAACCTGCTGGTATTAAACTCTTAAGCTTGCTACGTAGGTTAATTGGCATGAGAATGCTCACCTCTTCTGTGGGAAGCAGTTGAAGTGCAAAAACACGACATTTCCAAACAGATGCAACTACTATTTCAAAAGATATAAAACTTCGGAGATGCGGAGGAACATGTTTTCGTAAAGCCGAGACTTCATTTTGAAAAAAGAAGAAAGTTCGATAACTCAAGTCATGTTCAGGAGATTACAGAGTTTGAAATATTCGTGACAGCATCTTTATTATATTGCTTTTTCGGTGTGTCTTTAAACCTAAGGATATATCTTTCCCATGTGGGGAGTACAGAGGGAGAAGTAGCTCCTCTTGCAATTTCCCGCATTGCTGACATGAATTGAGAAATACCAGCAGCATCGCTCATGGTGTGGTTGCAACGGATCCCGAAAATGAAACCCCCACACTTCATTCGTGTCACCTTTCAATTTAAAATTTCAACAAAATCGTTAATATATACATAATACCATCAACCTATTGCAACATCTTTTCATTTTCTTCCAAGAAATGACATACTTGAATAAGCAAGAGAGGAGAATTAAGAATTTCTTTAGATCCCGGGACATAAAAAATTAGCTGATCAAGGCGTGGAAAAGGAGGTACAGTTGGGAACCCAAATTGATCAAATGTGACGTCTCCATCAGCCTCAATAAACAATACTCCTTCACCAGTGCACTCAACTACAAGCTTCCCCGAAGTATCTTCTCTTAGCCTTCCAGCAAAGGGATAATAATAAACAAGCAAATTCGATACTGCCTTCCTTATAACATCCACAGGGTTGATACCGTTCATGGTATGATTGCAAGGATAAACATGTATCAAAGGAACATGGATTCTACAAGAATCGCTGTTATCCATATCAGATAATGACTTGAATTCATGAGGGGTTGGTTTGGAAGGAGTGATAAGTTCGGGTTCATGCCTATTGACCTCGAAAATTATGGAGGTAGGAGACTGCATACGCAACATGGTTTAAATGTCAACTGGTATACTTGTAGCGAGCTTGGAACAAGTTCTGGTTGATGTGTTCTATTTATAATGCCATTAATAATTATCATGCCAGCTAACATAGATGTTGATCCTGATACTGATACCATTTTGCTTTCAACTTTAACAAATTAATTTTATCTTTTGAAGGAAAAATTAATTTTAATCATGAAAAAGTGGTGTATTTTCATTGTATGCATTTCAATATCAAAGTGTTTATACGTTATGAGTGAAAGGTAGCAGACTCGTGGGTGCAATTTATGGCCATTGAAATAAAGTAATGATGTTTTTTCGTTGATATTATTAGTTTTGCATTATTAGCTTTCCAGTTATTATCCTTTTCAAACATTGATGGTAACGAAAAGCTAAATTCTTTTGAGAAGCATTAATAAACTTTCCTTGTAATAAACATCATTTTAGATTGGATTAATTAATTGTTAGATCATCTCAATAAATATTCTATTCGTCTTTTTTTTCTTAAACTATAAGTAGAAATTGACATTAATAAAAAATTATGTGTCATGTTAAATTTTTAATAGGGTTTTCTTTTTTTGCCAGTTTTCTCCTTACATTTTGGGCTCTACAAATTCACAAGGTTAATTTTTTATTTGCCATATTTTTTTTAAATTTAGGCTTTACAAATCTATAAATTTGCAAAATTCAAAAATTAAGAATTTTTTTTTACATAAAAAGGAGAAACATTTTTTCTTTTTACCCTTTTTTAAGTTTGATTTTGTCAACCCTGGTAACTACCTTCTCTTTCTAATTTATTTTGAATTTTATAACTTCAAATGTCTATATCTCACAAATAGTTGATTTTTTCAATTCAATACTTTAAAATATTTTGTTCGTCTTAATTTTATCTTTAAAATAATATATACTTTGTTTTTTTCGAAAAAAAAAATCAATGTTTCACAATCTTATACAGTGTATAATTGTGGTATAATGCCATTTTTAATGCATTTTCATGAAGGCTTTTATAAAAAGGTGTAAAATTGTATAATGAATTTATATGGATTTTTTTCTCCTTTATGTTCATAATAGTTTCGATTTCCTCATAAAAATTATGAAATGAAGATCTTAAACTCGATATGAAAACTCTAATACATGATATAATAGTGGTTATTTTTAGAACAAAACTCACTTTCTAGTAAAAAAAATTTATCATAGTCTTGTACATTGTATAATAATTGTATAATTCCTGTTTTTACTGCTTTTTCATGAAGGCGTTATACATGATATAAGAGTGGTATAATATATTCTATATATTCTTTTTTAAATAAAATTATAACACTCTTATACATTGTATAATGTCTTCATAAAAAATTATGATTTTTATTATACAGCTATTATACTATGTATAAGATTGCGATAAATTTTTTATTTTTTCGAAAAATTCAAAATGTATGTCATTTTAAAGATAAAATTAAAACGAACAAAATATTTCAAATCATCGATTCAAAAAAAATCAACAGTTTGTGAGATATGGAGTTTTGAAGTTGCAAAATTCAAATTAGATAAGAGGGAAAAGGTTGTTCCAAGGGAACAAGGGTAAAAACAGAAAAGAATCTAATAATATAGCAAAGTGAATAATAATTTCTCATTATTGTAAAAGCAATAAAATCTATTTTGTTTGGTATATGGTTTAATTACCCAATTCAAAATTTTGCAAAGCCCAACAACAAAAATGTCATTCTTCCAAATACGTGGAAATGCAAAACAAATTTTGCAAAACCTAAATCATCTTCAAAAGCGCTCTAACCAAACAGCATCCAAACTCAAAAATCTCGACGGTTTCCCCCATTTAAATCCCTTAACAATTACAACACTACTTGGTTTTAGTTTCTCATCTACAAAGATCAGAGACGGTTTCTAATTTGGAAGAAACAGAAGCAAATATTTGCAACGAAGGAGAGAACAACGATGAACAAATGAGAAAAGGGTAATGAACTTATCAAATCATAAGTCATTCATGGATTTCGATTAGCTATTCTATTGGCTATTGATTCCTGATGTACTAAAATTGTTCAGATCACTACAAAGTGAAGAACCAGACATTCAGAAGAAAAAAAGATCAAAAGCTGAGGTAAATTATATTCAAATCTCAGTATATTTCTGTTTTGCAACATCATTATCCATTGGCATACAATTTTAATTCATTGAATTTCACTTTTCCTTAATTTTTTCCTCGAATCTACAATGTATAAATCGTTGAATTCAAAAAACGGATTTTGTTTGTGTTAGAGAATCTTGTTGAATTTTTAATCCTTTCATTTTAGGAATACTTGTTTTTTGCAACATCAATTTCAATTGATATATAGTTAGATTTACACTTCACCCTAAATTTGTACATAATTGACAGATAGGTATTTTTTGGAATTAAACAATGAAATGTGTTTGTGTTAGAGGTTCCATAGATTTTCAAGTGCTTTGTCGAAGTGTTGTATGTGTTTAGATGCCATTTATGTTACTGAATTTTTGTTGAGCCATTAGGCACATGATTCAAAACCTACATTGAACATCCTATTATACAAACATTATACATTTATTATTTGATTAAATAAGTAGCTTCTGCTGATATTACAATTAGAAAATGAACTAAAATATGCCATATGACAAACCGATACATAAATTCATTGAAAATGTCATGTTGAAATGATATATGTGTTTAATGTTACTGAATTGTTGCTAAGTCATTATGTATATATTCAAAATCTCCACTATTATTGTATATTGTCTGTAAAAGCATCCTATTATACAAACAATATACAATGTATATTTAATAATAAGAGTAGCTTTTGCTGAAATTACAATAACAAAATGGATTAAAAATATGGCATATGACAAACAGGTATACAAATTCATTGAAAAACTATTAACTGAATTGGTGGAAACAGGAGAAGAAAATCCATTCCATTTGGACATGCCGAATTCACACATTTTTTCAAAAAAAAAGCAAAAGATATTTGTGTTTTGTGACTGTTTTACAACATGTGTACATTTTTCTAAACAGGAATTGATGCCAATATACTCTAAAAAAATATTGGGCAAGCAAGATCCTGATAAGTTTTGACTACGAGGAGATAAAGAACCTGAAAGATTGCCTGCCTCCAGATGCAATGCGAAGATTCAAACAGACATTTTTCGGTTATTTCATGGCTATTGCAGTTCAAAGAGTGGTGAGACAGCTCATCATAGTCTAGTACTAAGAGAGTTAAAGAACACCAGATGACAACACAATGTACATTCAAGTCACAGGGACAATTTTGTACTTCATTATGGAGAAATTCCTTGTCATTTCTTGACTGAAGAAACCAGGCAATGAACCTCCAAAAATTCATGAATCAGAGCAAACAACAGATATTATAAACTAGCACTTTCACATCAAGAAGAAAAACAAACATAGGCAAAAGAAAGACATAGAGAAGCTGTTGGAGAAAGGCATCGATTCAGAGAATGATTTCTTGAAAATGGCCCTCATCTACTTCATTTCATACTACATCATGGGGGTACACAATCATAGCACAATCCTAGAAAAGTATTTCTTGTGTGTGCTAAATGAAGATTACAAAGAGATATCTTAGGGAGAGTTATCATATATATCACGCATTATTGGAAGATCTTAGAAAATATGGCAGAGTGAAGAAAACTATCAGTTCATACGTAGTTGGAGACTCCGCTATAATCTTTCAAATTTGGTTTTATGAAGTCTGTGGGGGGTGCAATAGAGTTGTTATATGTGAAAGTATTCGGCAACCTAAAGGTGTCTTCCTTCCAAGGCTTTTCAAATGGAGAATGTACTTTTTTGACATATAAACACCATTCTTGCAGAGGAATATCTTCAGCACACTGCCACAACTCGTAAGTCCCCTTTCATTTTTTATGCTTTTGAATTATAAAATACTTGTAATAAGTACCCTAAACTTTCCTTCTTTTCAAAAAGCCTATCTGGAAAATTCAAAAAATTGAAGTTATACAATTGTTATACTATTTATAATAGATGTTATGTCTTGATAAAAAATCTCTTAACCCTGTATAATGGTTGTTTAACACAATTTTATTTTAAAAAATGCCTAATCTAATTGTATGTTAATCTATAGTTGAAGTTTTACAAGATAGTTACAAATGAAGAGGAGAGGATACAGTTGGATTTAGGTGAATTTTTACCTAACTTTTGATGTGTATGACATGGAACTATATTTATCAACTCAAAGCACTAGAACACAATCAACATTCATGAACCAAGAAATAGAAAATGACACACAAGAGAAGAATAGTGAGAACGAGAAGGATGATGTGTTAGAAACACTGTAGATCACTAGTGCAGAAATGGCTTTTAGGGACGGTTCTGTTGGGCTATTCCGGATGGTTATGAACCGTCCGCATAAGCCTCGACGCCATTGGTCAGAACCAATACGGACGGTTTTGAACCGTCCGGAATACGTGTATTGCGGACGGTTCTCTTAAAAGAACCGTCCGCAATACTTACAATGCGGACGGTTCTCTTATAAGAACCGTCCGCATTGTGAGTATTGCGGACGGTCCTTCTAAGAAAACCGTCCGCATTGTAAGTATTGCGGACGGCTTTTTAAGAGAACCGTCCGCAATACACGTACCAATTTTTTTTTTTAATTATTTTTAGCTGTTTTCCATTTCTCTGAAATGTAAAAAAACATAAAATGTACATTTCTCAAAATAAAAATGAAACAACAAATTCTAATGGATCACACAATATATTACATATATACTTTGATACATTTAGTCCTTATAGCCTAACATTTCAAAATTAAAACAAACTAACTATTCAATAGATGAGTCAACATATAAGAAGCGAAAATGTCTAACACCTCATTAATCTCGGACTGCGTGAAACTTTCGCTCCTTGCATAAGATTACAAATAACAAAATATGATACGTAA
>CATIWQ010199340.1:0-66157 GCA_949673415.1 Euphorbia schlechtendalii | reverse complement strand
TCTATTAATATCAAGGGTGCAATATTTACTTGTCAATCTGCTTCCCCATTTTTTATGATATGTTAACCATTTGTTAATTTAGTATGCTTGAATAGTTGCAACAGATGCCCATGAAATTTCTATCTCTATGCTCTCCAAGCTCTTGAATTTGTGGTTTCAATATTTTCTTGCATTATGTTCTGCTCTCCACTGTTTGTGACCAAGTTACTCAAAGTGAAGTATTTGTTAAACAATTATGGAATTTTTGAGTTATTGATGCAAATCGCTATGTATTCTTTAATGCTTGTCTATTATACAAATCTTTATCTCAAAACAAGAGCTTGGAAAGTTATTTGTTTTAGACACGGTGGTAAATTCTAGTTCGGATCGTGTTCAATTTAAAGTTACATGTTTTTAGGAGGAATTGACATGCCTTCGTCAAGAGTTGGTTTTCAATGAGGTCGATGGAAATTAGCTATACTTGCAAACAGTTTGGGGGAAAGATAAAAAAAGAAGAATTTTTGGCATTGGTTCATTGGCTACTCAAGTATCATCAAATCTTGCTGGAGGCAATTCTAGTTCTCAATCTCAATCAAATCATGTCAATGTTTCCGTACAAAGTCAACTTGATGAAATTAAGGAAGAACTTACAAGAGAAAGAGAAGAAAGAAAATTATTGTCAAACCGCTTGGAAGAGGTGCTAAGTGGTATTATCCCAAAACATGGTACTTCAACTTCTCAAGGGTAGTTTTTTATGATTAACTTAGTATTTTGAACTATGCCTAAGTGTCAATTATTGGGGATAGATTTTTTGGACAATTACTAGTTCTTTGGACTATATTATAACTATGGGAACTAGTTCTTTTGGACTATAACTAGTGTCAACTAATCGGGGATAGATTTTTTGGACTACTACTAGTTCCCATAGTTATATGGCATAGGGAGCTTGTCTTTTTTGGATTATTAATATGTAGAATGTATTGTATTCATTTTTGGAGTTAAATATATATATTTTTGATATTTTCTTAATATTTCAAAGTTTGTATGATATTAGCATACTTATTTATAATTGAAATTTTATTAAATTGTAATTTGCAATGGAATTTTGCAAGAGATTTGTACATTATTTTATAATTACAAATCCGAAAGGAGAATTGCAAAGGAAATTAACTTGCAAATTTGCAATGGTAATCTGCAACGAAATAGGTACTTGCAAATTGCAAGGGAATTTTGAAAGGGATAATACACTTGCAAATTAGCAAGTAAATCGAGCAAGGGATTTATACTTGTAAAATTGCAACGGACTTTGTAAGAGAACAAACCTTGCAATTCTGCCATGAAATTTGCAACGACCTAGATACATGCAAATTGCAAGGGAATTTTGCAAGGGATATTGCACATGCAAATCAGCAAGCACATCCAGCGAGGGATTTTTACTTGCAAAATTACCACAAGTTCTGCAAGGGATGTATACTTGCAGTTCTACAATGGAATAAGCAAGGGAAAATAATTCCATTGCAGACATGCAACGGAATTTCAAATCATTGCTAACCAATTTGCAAGGATGCATATCACAACGGAATCCATACCATTGTAAATCCATTGTAGAACGATGTTTCTGTTGCAATTTCCATTGAAATATCCATTGCAATCTAGTGATTTTCTTGTAGTGAGTGGACATCAATGAAGTGGACAGACTAGCATCTGTAGGCTTACTCCTTGGATTAGATCTAAGCAGCCGATCTCACAAGCTGAAGGTGGTACCATGAGTTAACACATGAATGTATTCGGGTAATACATTGGAGACCACTATAAGACAGACATTCGAAAATAACTATATCCATGTGTTGGTTTCATATCTTATTACTGTATCAGTACAACTATCCTCAAACCTGAGATACTAGTTATCTTATGTATGATTTGCTATACTTTGGGAAATACTTATTCATACCCTGGCGATTAGGATGATACAAGTGATTATAGGTATAGTGATGATCACATGTTGGTAAGTCAAGTAGTCAAGATGGGATCCATCGATCCTGATATAGTGATATAATGGGAGATGTACCTTAGGGCCTCTTATTGAAGAGAGACACTCATAAACCTTTGATCAGAGTATAACATTGATAGAACAAGTTTATAGTCAATCTTGATACATTATGGTGAGTGGTGTTCTTCGTGAACAAGTCTAATTGCAGGATAGTGTGAGCATGAGATTTTGTACCAGCTCGCACTTTTGTTGATGATGGCATTTCAGGATTTTATCCTTGAATCACTCAATTGTTGATTATCTAGACGCCTTCAAATGGGAGTGTTCCTTGTCTTTAAATTTAAAAGGACTTTAAATAAAATTAACTAATTTTTCTTTTTAGTTCAAAAAATTAAATAAAAATACAAAAAGTATAAAAATACACAAAAAATACAAAAAATATGAAAAATCGCGGAATACCGGAATTGGGGACCTACCTCACCAAAAAATTTGGCAAGGCTCGCCAGACTTTGGTGAGGCTCCTCGCCAGAACTTTAGCGAGGTAGAATCATTTGGCGAGGCTCCTTGCAAAATTTTGGCGAGGCCCATAAGAATTTCTAGTGAGCCTTGCCGGAACTTTTTACCTTTTTTGGATTTTCAGGATTTTCCCTTATAAATATTTGGGTAATTTTCGGTAATCGGAATCGAAATTTTTAAGAGAAAATTATAACTTTTTAAATTGGAACTGATTTCGAGAATTAAGCAACCATTTTTCTGGGATTTTAATAAAATTTTCATCAACCTAAACTTAAAGATGACGAGGATGATTTCCTAAAGTCAATCAGATATTTTCGAAGTGGATTCGCTCCCTAAGGGTAAGGCTCTAAGTTCCTAGAATTGCTTGATTCCATGCTCATTGTCTACTATTTCTTCTTTTGATTTCATCTGCGGACCTAGGAGTTTTATTAATCTATTTTATTCCAAATGTTGTAATTTTTTCTTTCTTCATTTGTAAATTCTTTATTAATGGAGATACATGCTAGAATACCCCCACGAAGGGAATAAAAATATATTCCTGGATAACAGCCCCCACTATATTACTGTGAGAGCAATTTCATTAATTAAATCGAGCAACCAATGTGTTAATAAAATGAATTATTTTATTTCAAATAACAAATCCATTACCGTGATTTTTCAATAGGCCACACGGGTGTTGCCAAAGTCAATATTGAGCATACATGCAATATGTTGTAATATACCATGTGCTAACCTTTGTGGATGCAGGTAGATTAGGATTAGATGTATGTTTACGATTTTAGTTTTCCTTCGGGTATTGCAATTTAAATTATTTTTTTTTGGGAAATGTAATTAATAGATTAGGTGGCAGTTGCATCCCATGAGGTTTTGTAATTCTTAATCTTTACTTTCTACATTCATTTACTGCTTTATGGATGGATTTATCGCTTTCAAATATACGTTAATCACGCATAATAACTCAAAAAATGACATAATTGTGAATATGCGCAATTAAGAAATATGATTTTTTTTAGATGTAATATAATGTGGTCCAATAAGAAATAAGCAACTTATCCCGAATTCGAATCTCTGTGTCTTAGTGGGCCATCCCCTGGACGTTAAGCCTCATAGAACTCTAATTCTTGGAAGAGCTAATCCAGTGGTGACTCTACACTAAGAGACTGCGGATTTGGGTTTGACCAATCTAAAAACGTTTTTTCTTTCTCAAACAATCTTTTTCCGGGTCCCCGACCCGGTACAAATGTGTTATCAACTTTTAAAACACCGTAGTGGACCACGCCTCTCAATCCACGCGCTCTCGTCCCATCGCTCCATGTCGTCCGCTAACAGTGGTGACTCTATTGGGGATTTTTCTAAAAACTTGTTTTTTAAAGGTTTTATATTTTGGATAAGTGCCAAAAATTATTGATCAAATTATTTCGTATATTCTTAATTATGAAATATTCATAAATTTCGCATCGCATTAGAAGGGATTAGCCCATAAGTCTAAGGTACCCCTATTACAGCGAATGCTTTCTCTTGTACTAATCTACCTCTCTAAGAAAATATAGAACTTGAGCGGGTGAAGCACTTGTTGCCATATCGCCTGTACATCCCTCGTTTGAACCCATTTGGGGAGAGGCTTGGAGTGTATTTTAGTGCAACAAGAACCATCTACATCAGCAACCCATTTACAAACCTCATGTAAATAAATCATAGGCATTTTCCCTAGGGTGTTACCCAACAAACCACCATGCAGTGTATTTTCTTACAGGTGCACTCCTTAGTATCCTTGTGGTACTAAGATGAACCAAACCTAGGATATAAATTAGCAAAAACCCTACTTGCGGGAGTTGCATGGTTGGAAGTTTGAATGTTGATTGAAATGTGCTATATGTTTACTGCTTTCTATTCACCATGCATTGGACAAATATGCCATGCTGACCACAAATCTTAATGCGGACACTTGAATGCACAAACTCATTGAAACATTACAAAACTATGGTTGTTCTCATCACATTTAGAATTAGTCAACACTCAAGATCGTGCCACCCTAGGACTACATGAAACCAAGTAGAATCATGTAGCATCATTTACCCCGTTATAGCGCAAAATTCACGTGATGTCCGATTCTTAAACCTATACAGGATAGATATACCAAAACCTTATTCGACACCTACTTGGTGTCCTGATTCATAGCCCTTTTGGGGTAATTATACATACCAAAAGCCAACACGAGGCAAACATGAACGCAAATCATATTTCCCCACATTAAGCGATATCCCTGTTGATATCCTAACCTAAGCCCACACGGGGCGAACTTACTTCAAAAACCTTACCACCATTCCAAGTTACCCCTCACTTAAAATACCCGCCCACCAAGGGCAACAACCCATGCATCACAACATACCTTTTATAATGATGTCCACTGATATCCAGGACCTTACATTAATTGGGTAAAAAGAACCAAAACATTCATTTAAATGCTAAACATGGTAGTTATTTTCATACATGTTTGAACCACTTTTTCATTAGGGTATGTAACACCGCTTACCCGAAAATAATTGGACATCTACATGAGATCTAGTCACAGCACCAAATCTCAATTTTTTCAACCTATCACCACACGGGTAGTTAGGTCATGTCATCACATCATCCCCTTTCACATTGTCCCATCGACAGAGTATAGATCTCAAATCCATTAGATTTTCATTCACTCATTCTTATCACCTTGACTAACGATTCTATTTTGTTTTAATTGATTTTTATTTCACATCATGGCACGTTAACCCTTTGTATACGCAGGCATAACATTAACATTTCACCCATCAATCATGCATCATGACTTAATATGTATACCTTGATTGTCTTCCTATGTACTTCAGCTAGGAAAAAGCCTTTCTACCAAAGGGCTTGGAATAGGCCTTCTCATCGATTGATATGCATTTCTCTAATCAAGGTTCATCAAGAAGGAATTCCATACATGAACTCTAGTGAAGGCTCGGGTTCAAATTTAGAATAATTCACTTCGCGCAATTTCAATAATATGGCTAACCAATAAGAGGATAATGTGGTAGAGGAACATAATCTTGGGGCGGGGCAGAACTCGCAGGTTAACCAATCATCAATGAGTGCCGAGATTGGTACAACGATGAATGCTTTCACTAATAGTGACCAGTTTATATCGATCACCAACCATCACACCAGGACAAGGCAGCCCAAGAAAAGGGTAAATGATGTGGTGCCTAACTTGAACTTCATTAGCATGGTGCTACCAGGGGGGACCATCCTCTTCTGCTATAGTATTTCTAAGTTCTGGTGCAGTCACCCCTACTTTCTATCAGTTCGGGTTGGGGCAGGGTCAGCCGTGGGTTGGCCAAACAATGTATGAGTTTACTTCTCAGCCACAAGTTGGTGGCCAGTTCTTCCTGGGGTAGCCAGGACAAACTTCAATTGTTCCTAAAGTAGTGGGGCTGCTAGAAATAAGGCCCTCCTCCAATTA
This sequence comes from Euphorbia schlechtendalii, assembly GCA_949673415.1. Taxonomy (NCBI): domain Eukaryota; kingdom Viridiplantae; phylum Streptophyta; class Magnoliopsida; order Malpighiales; family Euphorbiaceae; genus Euphorbia; species Euphorbia schlechtendalii. The sequence continues at coordinate 60,191 of CATIWQ010199340.1, read as the reverse complement.
CATCCCGTTTGTTCAAGGGACAGCTCAACCTACTATGCCAAGCTGGGGTGCACCTTCTCAAATGTTCCAGGGAATGAGTTTTCTAGCGAGGCTCCTCGCCAGAACTTCTGGTGTGGCCCGCCAAAATTTCTTGCAAGCCTTGTCAAAAATTTTTACCTTTTTTTATTTTCCCTTATAAATATTTGGGGAATTTTTAGTAATCAGGACCAGAAATTTTCAAAGAAAAATATAGTTTTTAGAATTGAAACTGATTTCAAGAATTAAGCAAGCATTTTTTCGGTATCATATATATATGGTATTATATATGTGCACTATTAAGACAATGTTTGTGACTACTTCATAGCATAAAAGTGCAAGGACATGGTGGGAATTATGTGGTGTGAAAACTGCACATACGTGTTACTATGAATAGTCTAAATATCCTTAATTGTAGATTCATTGAGATTAGAAATCATTGAAGCAGATAGACTAGCAAGTGTAGGCTTACTCCTTGGATTAGCTCCAAGAAGCCAATCTCATGAGCTGAAGGTGTTACCTTGAGTTAACAGATGAATGTATTCGGCTAATACATTAGAGATCGCTATAAGATAAATACACGGAAATAACTATATCCATATGTTGGTGTCATGTCTTATTGTAGTAGCAATACAAGTATCGTCAGACATAAGATATTGGTTACCTTATGTAGGAGTTGCTATACATTGGGTTATACTTATTCATACCCTGGCGATCATGATGATACGGGTGATTACGGGTATAGTGATGATCACATGTTTGTAAGCCGAGTAGTCAAGATGGGATACATCACTCCTAATATAGTGATATAATGGGAGATGTACCTTAGGTCTTCTTGTTGAAGAGACACACACATAAACCTCTGATCCGAGTATAAGATTGATAGAATGAGTTTCTAATCAATCTTGATACATTATGGCAAGTGGTGTTCTTCATGAACAAGTCTAATTCTATGTAACTATAGCTATTACATGAGCTAACACTTAATCTGAGATCAATAAACTGATGGTACTAAACTTGATGGAAGGAGTGTATTGTATTGGTTACTACTGCAGAATCGGATCAAGTCATGGGCACATGACATTTCGAGTATCGGGGGACCATACGCCTTTACTAGAAAGCCCATTTGATTGTCTAATCTCTAATGGCTTTATACTTCAGGAACCTATTAGATCACACACTCTAAGTCTTCGCTGGACTAAGTAAAGAACCTATAGATTGGGTCTATGCTAAGAATATTAAGGTTGTGAAATTCATCGGATGAATTGTTAATTGGTTGGACCAGATTAAGAATTAAAAGGATTAAAAGAGGAGTTAAGAAAATTACACGGGATGGAGTAAGGGAATTTTTCCCATTGCGAGTGGGACTCTCAAACATGAGTTGTTCATGGGTGGGGCCTAGGCGGCTACCTTGCAAGCATAAAAATGCTCGTGGGCTGCTAGCATGCATTTCCACATGGCCAACACATGCTAGTAGGTGGCAGGCTCGCAAGCGCCCCTAGGCAATGCTTGTGTTGGCATACAATGCATGCCCACTAGCAAGCTCACAAGCGAGGCTTGCGGGATAAGGGAAGCCCAAATGGGCTTCCCTAAGAGGCCACGCATAGCCCACCGAAGTGGGTTGTGCACTCATGGAAACTTCCCCATCCAACATTGCTAAATGAGGGGAGCATTTTGCTCCCCTCCAACTATATATAGTGGCCTCCTCCTCCTTTTTCAAATCACTTCAGCTCAGCCTTTCTCTCCGAGTTCGATATCTTTTCTTTTCTAGATTTTGCGAGATCCTCCATGAGTTTCTCTAAGCAATGAAGAATTCTTTAGAAGGCTCTTTCTATTATTAAGTGAGCCTTCTTAGTTAATATTATTAGGTTTGTCTTCTAGCCGTCTAACAGCTGCTGTCTACCAACAAGTTTTACCTCAGCGAAGGTTTTGGTCAGTAAAGGTCCGTGTAAATCAATCCTAGAGGTTTTGGTCAGTGAAGTTCTACCAAATTGCTCTAAGGGAATGCTGCATCCAAAAGGGAGAAGCACGAATCAATTGGTAATGTTCTTAACTTTGATGCTAGGTTTCTTTTATAAGTTTTATAAACCTATTAGCATCTATGGAATGTTTCAACTTAGATTATATCATTCATGGCATGCTTAGGAGATCCTTTGGGGTTAATTTTAAGTTTTGAATTTTGACCTTGCAGTGTTGCATGTTATATTACTGTCTCTGTTAACCAACATCAACAACGTATGGCAAGAGCTTACAATAGCAAGGTTAAGCATTAGAAGCAGCCCCTGAAAGCAAGGGACTTGGTCTTCAAGCAACTAAAGCCCTAAAATATTTACGTTAGGGGGAAGTTCAGACCAGATTATAAAGGCCCATTCATGATAAAAAAAGGTCCTTAGCAAAGGAGCGGTCAAAGTTCTGGATATGGATGACAATGAATTTATGAACCTAATAAACCAAGATCGGCTTAAGCGCTGTCATGTTTAGGAAAAAGTTAAATGTTGAAAAGAAACACTAAAATGAAAAGAGACTCTGTAATAAGCCCATCAATTATCCTTCTTCATACAGGTTAAGCAAAAATTAGGTATTCTTTTATTGATTAGTCTGTCAAAGTGAAAACCTAAAAAGGACGCTTTAGGTAAAAATTAGGGTAACTATTGATTACAGTGAGATGCCAATTAGAAAAAAGGCTAATTGGTAATAGGAGTTAGGTTATTGGATATCTTATATCAAGAATTTTTGTACCCCTCTTAATTTTGTTTAATGAAAAGGTCGGTGTTGTTGAATTCTTTCGAGTGTATTTATATCGAGTGCTCGTGTGCCTTAATGTAAGAACAACGCAAGTAACACAATATAGTAGTTAATTCATAGAAGTCTTAATTAATGTTGCATAAATTCGAAATTCATAAATGAAAAAGCTAATAAGTATACATCATAATAAAAACATCCAACAGCATAGATAGAAATAAGACATGTTTTTCCTTCTTGTTGCATTAACATGTATCATCGAACTCCTCTCCTCTACTGCACTCTCTTCTTGGTATAATTCCATTGTAAAGTAGCCCCATCACCCTTGTCTAGGTTAGTGAGCCCTTGAATCTACCGCATCCATCCCGAGTAATAGTCATCAATATAGTCTCTTAATGATCATGGACTAGTGTGGCGAATGAAGTGTGTTGGCCCATCTCTCAAGGATATGGTAATTTATGATCGTAGCTAGGGTATGAGTAGGGCAAGAATCTCTAAGCACTCAATGAATCTTCCCATAAAACTACCAAAACCGTGCTTGAGAGTAGGAAGTGAAGCCTTGTAGGCCAAGAAGCTGAATTCCATAAGCATGGACATGGGTAGTAATGTTAGTGACCCTCCACTAGGGGTAAACCCATCGGATATGGTTATTTGTGTATCCTCTTATGATGTGTACACAATCATCCATCATCAATTTATGGTGGTTAGAAGTGTACAGTCCCCTCTCACCATGGTGGATGACTTTATAGTTCTCATAAGATTGTCTCGGCTAATGGATCAAGACCATCTTCTCCATGTGCCAAACCTACAATTTTTCCTCAATCCTAGATGCATATGTATTAAAGGAAAGAGGAAAAGTTATTAAGGTTACCTCTGATAGTGTGAAGTGGTCCAATCAGGCTAAGATCGGCCTTCGCAGCCTCCATGAGCAGCAAGCTCTTTGCAAGTCCCATAGCCATAAGCAAAGCCTCCTTAGAAAGGCTGGTTATGATCGAGATGATTCGAAAAGGGGCCACATGGCCTACTCCACATATGAACTCCAACATGAGAAATAAAGCTATCATATTTAACCAAGTAATATGATGTCTCGGAGTAGCTATGCACTATTCCAGCACGGTAGTGACTTTAAAGATGTTGATCTCTAGAGGATGAGATAGGATTTGGTCACTGGAATCTAGGTTTCACAAACCTCTAAGTGTGTAAGTAGCTTTAAACTGATATCTAGGCACCATAATGGGGAATCGTTGAGGGAAAGTGTTTCCTAAAATAGCTTGATACTCCCAGATCATAGGTAGAGCTCTTATGTGGGAAAGCGAAAGGCTCGATCGAGAGGATCCCAAAAAGGAAGTGCTGCATGAATAAAAGATGTGTTAGTTAGGCAAAAAGCAAGATATTGAAGCCCTAATAAACCAAAAACCTCCAACTTCTTCTAATTGGGATTCTTCAAGGTCGCTAAAAATGATCTCAATTAGGAATTATGGGTTTCCATGGTGAAAAAGGAGTGAAATCGAAGAAGGAAAAAGCTAAAAGAAGGGAAAATCAACTAGCCTGCAGGAGGAACTTGGATAAGCCTAGCATCCCTTGACTGGCCTTGTAGATTAGGCTAGTACCGGCCTAATCAGGATAGGTCCTGGAAACCACGCCAATAGCAAAAAGGCAGTTTTAGAACTCTAATTTTGTAGAATTTCAGCTCTTTTTTGAGTCCCTTATGCCTCTCTTAAATGGGACATTTTATGCGACATAATGCAAGTAGTCTCGAAGAAAATAAGATTTTTTATATAAAAAAGCAATTTTTATAAAAATTCAAAAAGTGCTACAAAATCTAGAAAAAAAATGCAAATGTATCAAAAACTATTACAAAATCTTTGTCCCTCTCGCAAAATGATAATGAAAGCTTATGGATTATACTTGCTCTCCAGACTTTTATTAACCCATAATCGAGGCTAACACGACGTCAAAGAAAGTTCTCCTTGCCTTATAACCCTTCTCACATGTTAACATATTTATTTTAACCCTTTGTTTGTTTTATTTTTAAGCTTAGTTTCCTTGCTTCCCTTCGTTAGGAATTAAACCAATGTTTTAGCATTTAAAAGCTTTGTTTTATTCAGATAAAAAATACAAAATCATATTAAAATTTAAATTTTATATGATAGTAAACTAATATAATGCATAAAAAGTCTAAAAATTTGCTTACCCTTGTAATTTGGCATCACCAGGACCTCGGGTGGTCCTCCAAGCCTAATTCCCCTGTACACCAGAACTGTGCCAGTCTAGGTTGGTCAGCGGTGGTACTCATGGCTAGGCCACTACCGGCGCACTAGAGAGGCATCGAGTTTTTACCATTTTTTTTTTCTGTTTTTACCCTTTTTACCCTTTTATCCTTTTTGGCTGACCTAAAATGGTATAAAAGGCCCAAAATTTTTGGATAGTGAGAGGACACATCATTTTACCTTTTTAGGGAGAGAGTATTTTGTTGAGAGAGTTTTTTTAGGAAATTTGGTGTAAAAGTTTAAAAAAGTAAGAAAAATCCCTTTCATTTGATTTTTCTTTCAATTTTCAACTCAAACCTTGTTTGGGTCTTCACAACTTGGATAAATAAAAAAAATACCTTTCCATAGAAAACAAAATCACTTATAAAATCCATCTTTAACATTTTATTTCACTTTTGGTGTTTATTCAACCACTTCTTAAATAAATCAACAAAAAATGCTTGGGGGACTCTTATTTTGGTGTTTCTTGCTCCAATATCGTTAGAATAATGTTAGAAAGGTAAAATTCTGAGTTTTAGAAGACTCTGGGCTTGTATTTTGTTGTTTATTTGTGTTTTTTTGAGGTTTTGTTGGTCAAAAATGACTTTTAACCTAGTTTCCCTCTAGTTGGACCGACGCCCCTCTAGTTGGACCGTGCCCATGTAGTTGGACAGGTGCCCCTATAGTTATCAAAGGGGTGTTGGGGCAGCTACAAGGGTGCCACTATTACTACAAGGGAGCCACTCCAACTAGATCGACCTCGGTTTAAAAGTTCATTTTTCATCTATCTTGTGTAAAGAAACATAAAATTTAATGAAAAATTGTGTATTTCCTCGGGGCCTTTGTACCCGTGACCAGTGCCCTAAGATCCACTAATGACACTGGAATGTGGTATTTGGATAGGGGATGCTTTGGGCATATGATGAGAGATGAAAGTGAGTTCATCTCATTAGAGTGTAAAAGAAATGGGAGTGTAAGTTTCAGAGATAACAAAAAAGGGAAGATTGTTAGATGTGGCACTGTTAGTGTTTCTCCTTAAATTGAAGAGATAACTCTGGTCAAAGGACTAAAGTTCAACTAGCTAAGCGTAGCCCATCTTTGTGACAAAGGTAGAAAGGTTACATTTGACTTAATAGTTGCTCAATTATTGACTATAAGACTAACTCAACTATACTCTTTGCTCATAGAGTTAATAACGTGTATATGATGATTTATCCCCAGGCTCCACTAATGTTTATCTCGTATCTAAGGAGGGTAAATTATTTCTTTAGCATAGAAGGCAAGGTCATATAAATATGAGCATTCTATCCAAATCAGCCAAAAAGCAATAAGTTGTGGGTTTACATAGTATCAGCTTTGAGAAAGATACACTTTGCTTAGCTTTCCAGCTTGGTAAGCAAGTTAAAAAGTCATTTAGGTCTATACACAAAATAGTAACTAAGAGATCGTTGGAGCTCCTCTAGATCTGTTTGGTCTTATTCAACCTATGAGCATAAGTGGAAAAAGATTCTCATTAGTGGTTATCAATGACTTCACGAGATTCACTTGGGTAGTTCATTTGAGTGGCAAAGGTGAAACCTTTGAGTCTTTTATCAAACTTTGTAATCGAATGATGAATGAACTAGGAACTAAAACTAGTAGAATCTGAAGTGATCATGGATGTAAATTTGAGAACATTCATTCATTTCAAAGAATTCAGTTCATCGCATGGTATTGACCATAACTTTTCTACTCCTTATACTCCTCAACAAATGGGGTTGTAGAAAGGAAGAATAAAACCATAGTTGAAATGGCTCGATCCATACTGAGTGATAACAATATACCAAAATACTTTTGGGGAGAAGTGTTTAACATAGCCTGTTATATCTTGAATAGGATTTTCATTCGCCCAATTCCTGAGAAGACACCCTATGAGCTTTGGCAAGGGCACAATCCTAAGAATGGTCATCTCTAATCATTTGGTTGTAGGTGCTTCATTCTAAATACCAAGGAGTAACTAGGAAAGTTTGATCAAAAGGTTGATGAAGGTATCTTTTTGGGTTACTCAACTAACAGCAAGGCATATAAAATATATGTCAGAGAAACGACTTATTAAAGGAGTCTATGCATGTAGATTTCGATGAAACTAACAATGTAGATAAATGAGTAAACTAGCAAGAAAATTGAATCAGCATGGCACTCTTTATGCTTCACGAACCAGGACAAGAGCCTAAAGTTGAGGAATTTAAAGCTAACAAAGATCTTTCAATCAACTTCATTGAAGTAGAAGATTAACTGCAACCTCAACAACCCAGCACAAAGGTTCTCATTATAGATCTAAGTCTTCCAAGACAGATTAGAACTCATAGCAATCACCCACTCAAAAGCATTATTGATGATATTCATAATATTATAATGACACGAGGTCAACTCAACAGAATAATGAGCCATCTAGCTTTCATCTCATTGATTAAACCCAAGAAGTTCAAAGATGTAGAAGGAGATGATTATTGGATGATCATGATGCAAGAGGAATTAGTTCAGTTTAAACACAATGATGTTTGGGATCTAGTTCTAAAGCCTAAAGGAAAATCAATTATTGGCACCAAATGAGTTTTCAAGAACATGGTTGATGAAGATGGCATTGTTGTCAAAAATAAGGCCATGCTTGTTATTCAAGGCTACCAATAAGAAGGCATAGATAATAATGAAGCATATACTCCTATAGCATTTCTTGAAGCAATTAGGACTCTGTGTTGTTTCACATCTCATATGAACTTCAAATTTTTTCAAATGGATGTCAAAATTACATTCTTGAATGGCTTTATTTAAGAGGAAGTGTGTGTGCACCAGCCTCCATGCTTTGAAGATCTGAAGAATCCCAAGCATGCCTTCAAATTGAAGAAAGCTCTCTATGGATTGAAGCAAGCTCCTAGAGCTTGGTATGAAAGGTTGAAAAATTTCCTAATCAACATAGGCTATGAAAGACGAAAAGTAGATACGACCTTGTTTAGCCGATGAAAGAAGGAAGATGTTTTACTTATCCAAATCTATGTGGAAGACATCCTTTTAGAAGTAACTGATAAGAAGCTTTGCAAAGAGTTCAACAAGAAAATCAAGAGTGAATTTGAAATGTTGATGATGGGAGAGCCAAACTTTTTCCTTGGACTACAAATCAAATAAAGTGAAGATAGAATCTTTATCAATGAATTAAAGTATGCCAAAGAAGTCCTGAAGAAGTTTGATATGGACCATTCAAAGCCAATGTCCACTCCCATGACCAGTTACACAATTTTGAGTAAAGATGAAGCCGATAAGCCTACACACAGCAAATTCTACAGCGGTATTATTGTTTCTCTCCTTTACTTAAAAGCTAGTAGGCTTGGCATTCAATATTCTATGTGTTATTGTGCACGTTATCAAGCTAACCCCAGAGAATCTCACTTAGGAACATATCAGATTTCACTTCTAGAGGACTCACAGATGCTGACTATGGAAGAGACAAGCTTGACAAGAAAAGCACCACACGAGGATGACATTTCCTTAAAGAGTGCCTTTTCTCATTGTATAGCAAGAAGTAAACTTCTATTGCATTGAGTATAGCTAAAGCTGAGTAAATGGGGTAGGAAGTTATGCCTCGAAATTATGTGTTATAACAAGAACACAACTAACATATCCATGAATCTAGTTCAACATGGTAGGATGAAGCATGTCAATATAAGACATCTCTTCATAAGGGATCATGTGCTAAGGGAGATGTCAAACTAGAGTATGTTCCTTCAAAAGACCAACGAGTTGACTTATTCACCAAACCATTAGCAAAGGAGAAATTCAATGTTCACAGGTAGCTAATTGGAATGGTGAACCCCATGTGAAGAAATATTCAAGAATTTGGCTAAGTTTTAAAAATCAAGTCTCAACTCAACCGAATGAGGAAACAAGAATTTAACACCGTTAACATTTTAAAGTAACACTGTGAGATTCAATTTCATGGTTATAAACTCAAAAGGTACTTTATCCAAGGATGCTTTAAATTGGAACTGTTTGATTTTGAAACTCACCATTTTACTATGTCGATTAAACCTTCTTAATCTTAGTGTTCATTTTTTATCTTGTTTTGTGAGAGCGCCTGTGAGCACGGGATTTTGTACCAGCTCGCGCGTTCAATGATGATGGCTTTTTAGGATATTTATCCTCGAATCACACATTTTTTAACCGTCCGATGATCTTCAAATGGGAGTCTTCTTCGTCTCTGAATTTAAAAGGACTTTAATTCAGAAAATTAACTAAAAATTATAAAAATACACAAAAAAAATTCAAAAACGCAACCGAAAGCTGGATCCAGAGCCCACTTCTCCTATACTTGGCGAGGCACGGCTCGCCAGAGGGTTGGCCAACCTCGCCAGGGGCTTGGCGAGGCTTGCCAGCGACCTGGCAAACCTCACCATGCCCTGGCGAGGCTCAGCAGGGGTCTGGCAAGCATCACCAGGACCCTGGCGAGCCTTGCTAGTCTGGTGAGGCCTTGCCAGAGAGCTTGGCAAGGCCTCGCCAGACCTCTTGGCTAGGCAGCCTTGCCAAGAGTCTGGCGAGGCCTCGCTAGACGTTCTTTCTATTTTGGATTTTTCAGGACATTTTTCTATAAATAGTCGGATCTCTTTGGATTTATGGGGGCTCGAAAATTCAGAGAAAAATACTCTCTGTCAGATAAAAAAAATACAAACAATGTCTCTTACTTTCTTCTAATTTTTTCTCGGATCCAAAACACTTTTGGATCCCAAATCTCTTCATCTTTTAATCAAATTTCTTCATCTTTTCTTCTTAAATCCTCATATATTCTCGGGTCTAAAATAAATTTAGAACCCAAGTCTAATTATCTTTTGGATAAATAAACACTTTATTTTCCAACCAAACAATAATAATTTTTTTACATTAAACTACAATTAAATAAAAACGAACAAGGAACGCTCTCGGGGATCAAACGGATACGCCGAAGTGGATTCATACCGCAAGGGTAAGCCTCTAAGTTCCTAGAACTACAAATTCCATGCTCATCTTCTGTTTCATTTATTTTTAATTTTTATTTTTGGCCTAGGAATTATGTTTATTGTAAATAATGTTGTAATTCTCCTTCTTCTTTTATTTCTTTTTAATTTTTGTATTAGAATACCCCCACAAAGGGAATAAAATATATTCCCGGATAACAATCCTCACTACTTTTCCATGTGGTCATTTTCATTAATAAAATTGACCAACATACGTGTAAATAAAAATGAACTATTTTTAGTTAAATTAACGACTTTAAAATCTTCGAAGTTTTAATTAGGCCACACGGGCCTCGTTAAAATCAAATCGAGCATACGTGATATCCCATGTGCTAACCTTTGTGGATGCAGGTTAGATGTATGTTTAGGATTTTATTTTTCCTTCGGGTATTGCATATATTCTACGGAAAATGTAATTAATAGGTTAGCAGGCAGTTGCATCCCCCGATTTTTAGAAGCTTTGTAATTTTTACTTTTCGCATTTACTTTCTGCATTTATTTACTGCTTTGTGGATGGTTTATTATTCCGCCTTGTGGATGATTTATTATTTTTACACATAAGTGAATCATGCATTTAAAATTAAAAACCTCCTAAGTGCGAATGTGCACAATTAAGAGAATACAGTTTTCTGTAGATGTAATATAATGTGATCCAATGAGAAATAAGTAACTTATCCCGGACCCGAATCTCTGTGTCTTAGTGGGCCGTCCCCCGGACGTTAAGCCTCACAGGACTCTAATTCCTGGAAAGAGCTAATCTAGTTGGTGACTCCACACTAAGAGACGGCGGATTCGGGTTTGACCAAATCTAAAATGTTTTTCACCCTCTCTTTCAACCTTTTTACCGGTCCCCAACCCGGTGCTCCTTTTTCCAAAGACCCCAGTGAATCGCACCTATGAAACCGCGTGCTCTAGGCCCACCGCTCCGTGTCATCTGCTCACAGTGGCGACTCTACTAGGGACTTTTTTCTAAAACGTTTTTTTTCAAAGGTTTTAGATTTTTGATAAGTGCCGAAAATTATTGATCACATTATTTCGTTTTCTCTTAATTATGACATATTCATTATAACGCATTGCAGTAGAATGGATTAGCCCATAAGTTTAAGGTACCCCCATTACTGCAAAGCTCTCTCTTGTACTAATCTGCCTCCCTGAGAAAAGATAGTACTTGAGCGGGTGGAGCACTTGTTGCTATATCGCATGTACCTCCCTCAACCCATTTGGGGAGAGGCTTGGAGTGTATTTTATCTCAACAAGAACCATCTACATCAGCAACCCATTTACAAACCCTCATGTAAATAACCCATAGGCATTTTCCCTAGGACGTTACCCAAACACGCGATCACGCATTATATTTTCCTGCAGTTGCACTCTTTAGTATCCTCGTGGTACTAAGATGAACCAAACTTAGGATAGAGACTAGCCAAAAACCCTACACGCGGGAGTTGTATGGTTTGAAGATATGATGTTGCATACTATGCGTTACTTTTATACTACTTTCAATTTGTCATTGTACAAATATCATACTAACCACGAATTTTTGTGCAGACACTCGAATCCACACACTCATGATATTAAGTGTACATATCACGATACCACATACACTTAGGCGCAGTTGACACTATAGATTGTATCACCCTAGGACAACATAAAACCATTTAGGAACATCACTTACCCCTTTTCAGCGAGATGTCCACTTGACATCCCACTATTAGCCTGTACATGGCAAACATACCTTTCTTCTATTGTTTGATGTGCACTTGACATTCGACACTTAGCCCACAGGGGGAAATAATATATCCTACACATCACCTTTGAAATGTCCACTCGATGTCCAACTCACAGCCCTTCCGAGGCAATCACGCACACCAAAAGCCCAAATGGGGCAAATACGTACCCAAAACCATTTTTCCCACATTAAAGGGTATCCAAGTTGATGCCCTAAGCCCACACAAGGAAAACTTACTTCAAAAGTCTTACCTTACCAAATCTTCTTGGGTATACACCTCATACCCGAATCATTCACCCACATGCGGTAATAATTCATATATCACCAGATACCCTCAAATAGTGATGACCTCGTAGGTATCTAAAAACTCTACCCTAATTGGGCGAAATAACCAAATCATTCATTAGGTAGCTACATACAATAGTTGTTTTCATTTTATTAGGGTATGTCACATCACTTACCCGAAATGATTTTGACCTCCTCATCCCATGAGACCTAGTCATTTCACAAAACCTCAAACAATAGACCTATTACAACATAGGTAACTTAGTCACCTCACTTACATCACTCATATTACGATGTCACACCGACATCGTACAAATCTCAAATCCAACCCCCGTTGTTGGATTTTCATTTCCACATGTTTTCATTTTTACCGAATGACTAACCTGTTTGTTTCAAATGGATTGACACACATGTTATTTCACATCATGGCATGCTAACCCCTTGTGAATGCAGCCATAATATTAAAAATATCATGCATTACCAGCATCATGAGTCATATCACGAATCTTACATGCACGGTTTAATATTCTGCTCGTGTATCAAAGGGCTTGGAAGAGGCCTGCTCATCGCCTGGTCCGCGTTTCCTCAATTATGGCCAATCTGGAGTGGGTTCCGTACACTGACTCAAGTGAGGACTCGGGTTCAGACTCAGATTCGGTTCAACGCACTATTATGGCCAGTCCACAAGGAGAAGGTGCAAGGGAAGATCACCCTGTCCGAACGGGATAGAATTCTCAGCAGTCGTCGTTGAGCTTTGAGATTGCAACTGCCATAAACGCCCTTACCAACAACGAACAGCTAGCTATACTCATTCGCCAACACCTTTGGAGGACCTAGAATGCAGTGTGCAACCTAGAGGTCACCCTTAATAATGTCAATCCGACAGGGGGACCTCCTACTTCACTCACGATTCCCCCAACTACCTTTTATCAATTTGGGGCAGGACAAAGTCAACTGAACCAAAGTCAATTCTTTCCTGGACGAACTATCCAGCCAGCATTCACACTAGGGCATTTCTACAAAGAAGTGACCCAACAGCATATTCCCAACTAGAGTACATCTGTCGCCTCATAGTTCCAAGCACCTCAAGTGCCCCCACTTTACGGCATATCCCCAGGGGCAATATGGCCCTTATCCAAGCGCAGGGGATGTCATCCTCCAACAACCTGGCATGGCGGGACTATGGCAACAGTTCTTGGCCATTCACGATGGCCACCTAAGGAACACATACCCTACACAACCAATAGTCGAGGATGAAGACAGCTTGCCCCCAAACTTCGCAATGCCATAGTTTGAGAAGTACGTAGGATCTGGCGACCCGCGCGCTCACTTAACACATTATCAAACAGTGATGAGAGCATTAAGGGTTAGCGATCGAATGATGGCTAAGCTCTTAGTTGTCACCTTGGGCCACCCAGTCAATGAATGGTACAGTCACCTTTCACTGGACATAACCACTGATTGGAACAGCCTTGCTCAGGCTATGCTGGGACATTATGGTTTCAACTCTCAGATGGAAACCACAATGCAACATCTGGATGCCATAAGGCAAAGGCAGGGTGAGAGCTTCAAATCCTACCATGCACATTGGATGGCCACACAGGTTAGGCTTAGAGCTCGCTTGACTCTACCAAAGATGATAACCAAGCTACTGGATGGTGCACTGCCATCATATAGGAACAAGTTTGGGTCAGACATCTTCTCAAGCTATCAAGAAGTGTTTGAAAAGGCAGATAGGATGGAACACTTCGAATCCATTGATACATCTGTGGAGGACTAACAATTAGCATTTAGCTACTTTACCCACAAGGCTTTTGAATTATTTGTTGAATAAATTGAACATTGTTTATTTTCTTGATATTTTATCAATGACATCATGCATTCTCATAAACATATACGTATTGTTTTCAACACACGTGACACATCATTTCATGAAATTAATTTGGGTATAAATGGATTCCCCACAATTACAATAATTTCAAATGATTTGACTCTTGAGAGAAAGTGAGAGATAGATACATATACTTAGACAATGTGTGATAGCAATTGCCTCATCATATAAGGACGAAAGATCAATGGAAAGATCTCTAAGCATGAAACGTCCACCGACTCAACCGAGAGAATGAAGCACGCAAAGATCAAAAGGATCGGAGCTAGAATAAGGCTAAAATGTCAACCAAGAAAGTTGGAACCAAACAACTAGCGCAATATCACAAAGAAGGAGTCAGATTGTTGAGCATGTCAACAACTCCATCACATAGCTCACCACCATTTGTGGGGCAATCAAACAACTGAAGCAATATCATAAAGAAGGAGACAAATTGTTGAAAATGTCAACAACTCCATCACAGTCATTCACAAGACCAAACAACCGGTGCAATACCACAAAGAAGGAGTCAGATTGTTGAACACGTTAACAACTCCATCACAACCATTCACAAGACAAAATAACTTGTGCAATGCCACAAATAAGGAGTCAGATTGTTGAACACGTATTCATCTCCATCACCACCATTCATGGGACCAAACAACCAGTGTAATGCCACAAAGAAGGAGTCGGATCGTTGAGCACGTCAACAACTCCAACACATAGATCACTGTCATTTCAAACAAGAGTCTATGCTAAAGATAGAAAGGAGTCAGACGGTTGAACATGTCAACAGTTCCTTCACACAACTCGCTACTATTTATGGGGCAATCATCAAGACCCATAATCACATACACCTCATGCCAGCAAAGCGGTGTGAGCACCAACCAATCGATCAAAAACACTGAACGAGATAACAACTGAAGTCGTGGACATGAACGGTGACTGATTTACAAGATCTACCAAATCTTACACAATTGCTATCACACATAAGTGAAAGAAATAAATCTCTAAAAAGCAGTACAAATAAAAAATAAATTTGTTACTAACTTGTCAATTAACACTCGGTTAGTTGAGAAAAAACTAGGGCTTCTTTTCAAAACCACAAAAAGAACAGTCCCCTGAGTTGAAAACTTAAAAAGGGCAGCTCAATCAAAACTTTAGACATCGAGAGAACCACATTGATTAGAAAACATAAAAAGGATAATTGATGGAAGGAGTCAAATAATTTGAAACATTTAAACCCCTGTTAGGTTCATCAATGAATTGTCATTTTTGCTGAATCTTTATGCATATGCTTATCTTGATTGTTTGCATGCCAATGGTAGAATGTCGCAAGTAAACATAAAAAAATAAAATAAAATAAAATAAATAAGTCTGCTGGATTGAAAACTTGAAAGGGTGGTCCAGGTAAAAATTAAGACGAGGTTTGATAGATTGAAAACCCGCAAGGGCGATCTATGCAAAAATTAGAACCAAAGAAAGATCAAATTCATCGGAACAATACGAGGCATCATATACCTTCAACACTTCAGGCAAACAGCTTCCAAGTGATCATCACCGACACAACGCGGGATCAACGATTCATCCAAACTTTCTTCAAATCAGATCAAAGCTATGAACATGAATCTAATTCAATGAACCCATGGTTGTTGCTTTGAGGAAGTCATCGATGGAATCCCTAACAAGACAAACCCTAGGGGTAACCATGCACGAGCATAAGAGAAGGCTCTTCCATGAATGAAGCCCATGACACCTACAATAGATGAACATACATCATATGATAAATATTGTTCATGCATAAAAACATGCATATATTACATTTGCATCACGTCATTTACAGGTAAAGATGATGCTGAATCGAGGCAACACTGTCCCGATAAATAAGAATAGCCACCTCCACATGAGGAACCTATAAACAAGACGGTGGCCCACTCAAGCCTAAAGTCAACATTGCAACAAAAGCCTCGTAAAACAACGGAGCAATTCTCGGGACATCCTCGAATTTCTATTAAACTTATTTATTTATCATGTTTTAATTTTTGATTAAAGGGGTAAAAATTTTTTGCTTCGCATAAACTCAATCAAATAATTAAAACATTCACCATCAAATGTATTAACATTATCTTTTCTCTGATTTGTTACAGGAAACAAGTCAACAGCCTATTAAGGAAATACAAAACACAGCCGAAGAAGGAAACAATTATCTCATGGATGAAGAATGAAACTTTCTCAACCGAAGAATAAAATGGTTACCAACCATTAAAGGGACGCCGCAGAAAGAAACGGTCGACCCGCCCACAAGGGGTATCAAGTACCTAAGGGATTCTGAAGAAGGAGATGGATAATCCTATGAAGATACAACACCAGAAAGGAAGGCCTATTATATCACCAATTGGGAATAAGAAGTCGCCAGTTGCACTAGTCAGGTATATTCTGTATCCCTCCACTCTTTTTGTGTGATAATACTGCTATACAACCAGCAATTATCACACGAGGGACAGCTGTGAGCACAGGATTTTGTACCAGCTCGCGCGTTAAATGATGATGGCTTTCGGGATATTTATCCTCGAATCACACATTTTTCGACCATCCGACGATCTTCAAATGGGAGTCTTCTTCGTCTCTAAATTTAAAAGGACTTTAATTCATAAAATTAACTAAAAAATATACAAATACACAAAAAAAATTCAAAAACGCAACTGGAAGCCGGATCCGAAGCCCACCTCGCCTATACTTGGCGAGGCATGGCTCGTCAGAGGGCTGACCAACCTCGCCAGGGGCCTGGCGAACCTCGCCATGCCCTGGCAAGCATCGCCAGGCTTTCTGGTGAGGCCTCGCCAAACGTTCTTTCTATTTTGGATTTTTCGGAACTTTTTTCTATAAATAGACGGACCTTTTTGGATTGATGGGGGCTCGAAAATTCAGAGAAAAATCCTCTCTTTCAGATAAAAAAATACAAACAATATCTTTTACTTTCTTCTAATTTTTTCTCAGATCCAAAACACTTTTAGATCCCAAATCTCTTCATCTTTTAATCAAATTTCTTCATCTTTTCTTCTTAAATCCTCAGATATTCTCAGGTCTAAAATAATTTAGAATCCGAGTCTGATTATATTTTGGATAAATAAACACTTTATTTTCCAACCAAACAATTATATTTTTTTACATGAAACTACAATTAAATCAAAATGAACGAGGAACGCTCTCGGGGATCAAACGGATATGCCGAAGTGGATTCATTCCGCAAGGGTAAGCCTCTGAGTTCCTAGAACTGTAAATTCCATGCTCATCTTCTATTTCATTTCTTTTTAATTTTTTTTAGCCTAGGAATTATTTTTATTCCTTGTTATTGTAAATAATGTTGTAATTCTCCTTCTTCTTTTATTTCTTTTAAATTTTTGTATTAGAATACCCCCACGAAGGGAATAAAATATATTCCCGGATAACAGTCCCCAGTACTTTGCCATGCGGTCATTTTCATTAATAAAATTAACCAACACACGTGTAAATAAAAATGAACTATTTTTATTTAAATTAACAACTTTAAAATCTTCGATATTTTAAGTAGGACACACGGGCCTCGCTAAAATCAAATCGAGCATACGTGATATCCCATGTGCTAACTTTTATGGATGCAGGTTAGATGTATTTTTAGGATTTTATTTTTCCTTCAGGTATTGCATATATTCTACAGAAAATGTAATTAATAGGTTAGTGGGTGGTTGCATCCCCTAATTTTTGGAAGCCTTGTAATTTTTATTTTCCACATTTATTTTCTGCATTTATTTACTGCTTTGTGGATGATTTATTATTCCGCCTTGTGGATGATTTATTATTTTTGCACATAAGTGAATCATGCATTTAAAATTAAAAATTACCTAAGTGCGAATCTGCACAATTAAGAGAATATGATTTTTTTGTAGATGTAATATAATATGATCCAATGAGAAATAAGCAACTTATCCCGGACCCTAATCTCTGTGTCTTAGTGGGCCGTCCCCCGAACGTTAAGCCTCACAGGACTCTAAATCCTAGAAAGAACTAATCCAGGTGGTGACTCCACACTAAGAGACGAAGGATTCGGGTTTGACCAAATCTAAAATGTTTTTCACCCTCTCTTTCAACCTTTTTACCGGGTCCCCGACCTGGTGCTCCTTTTTCCAAACACCCAGGTGGACCGCGCCTATGAAACCGCGCGCTCTCGGCCCATCGCTCCATGTCGTCCGCTCACAGCGCCATATATCATCTTACAAGTTGAAGAACCTATAAAAGAGATAGCATGCTGGAGTGGGAAGGTTACCTGCTATTTCAAATTCTCAAGAATTTTTGCAAAGACTCTATTTCTCTCATCTTTCAATTCTCTGAACTTGCAAATGGCGAACACAAGAACAACTCTCAAACTTCAAGGCATTTCCAAGATGAACTTGTATGTACACATTGATGGCATTACAGAGAAAGTCTTCTTTCCCCATGCAACCATCTTCACCAAAATTGAATGCTAGAGAAACAAGACTTTGGTTTAGTATTTGAAGTTGATTATGATGGGATGCTGAAGAACAAATTCATGCATAGAGTGATCAAGAAACAAAATCTCAATAAATTCCTATTGATGGATGGTCTAGCCATCAAGGGTTTGATCAAGAGCTTCTATGCAAACCTCTACTCCATCCAGGTTTACAAAGATGTTTTGATGGTGGATATCACAAAAATATGGTTCCTAATTTGTGCTAAGTTGGTTATCAATCTTCTCAATATTCCCTTGAAAGGGACCAAGCTTAGGAGAACTAGATGAATAGCAACTTGCTAGCCCTGAAGATTGGGAACTCCCTGCAGACTATGGATATGGAGAAATAGCTGCATCAAGGATGAGCTGGGTGGCAAGAGCTTACCATGAGCAGTTAGTAAGGAAGATTTTACCAAAAGATAGGGTCACTCAATAGCTACACGTACTTTGAGAGGCATGTAGTCTACCCTATGGTAGAGGGTAAACAACTAAATTAGCATGTGATGATTCTTCATCACTTGACCAAGGTTAATACCGTCTATCACTTATGGGTATTTAATTATTACCCTCATGAAGGTTGTGTGGATGGATATGTCATCCTTCATTTATCAACTAGAAGAGACGATGGTTCTGTTGAAGAAGACTCTCAACTTCAACCACTTCAGCAAGCTGAACAATAAACAAGTCCACACTCGTCACACCAAGGCACAAGATATCAAGATGAAGAAAGCGAGAATTGAACCGACCGTGTTCCCCATAAATTTTCCTAAGGAGGATGAGGTTACATTTGTGGTGGATTTTGAAGGCTCTAGAGAGGGAACAATAGATAATGTTCCCATATCTGCTGAATAGCTTATGCTCCCACCTCTCCTAGGGCAAAGCTGGGACTCAAAGGGTTAGGTAAAGACCAGCAAAAGAAAGGGCAAGAAATACACCTACCTAACCTCAACCCAGACCTAAAAATAAAATGAATTGAAAACTCACGCTTATAAGGAAGATGAGATGATGCAAAGGCAAGAAGAAGAGGAGGATGATGGAGAGAAAGGATAGGGCCTGTGCTAAAAGAAGTACAAAGTTGAAGAGGCCATCAAAATAGCTATCCACGGAAGCTTCAAGAAAAGTAAAGAGGACCTTGAAACCATCAGTCTTAGAGCTACCAAGGAAGTGGAAGCTGTTATCACCAAAGTTAGAGGCTCTCAGTGCAAGAGATCTTCCAAAACACGCTAAAGGAAAAATTTCCAAGTTATGAACAATGAAGAGGATGATGATGACATAGAGGTTATAAATCAAGAGGAATATCCTCTTCTTGGTTCTAACCTCCCTAGCCCCACTCACACTCAGCAAACTAAGACTTCATGCTGAGTTACATGAGGTTGACCCATCCTTGGGTCAATCAACCAACCCATATGTACTTCAAAATCCTACCCCCATTTCTTCTGTAAATTCTTCTCAATAAATCCTGGACAACCTTCTTGCGTAAATTCTCAAATACCTCCTTTTACTATAAATTCTCCTTCCAAAACACCTTCTCCTATAAATTCCCCAAACATTATCCATTCGTCTCCATCTCATTCCTAAGAAAATACAACCCTTTATTACCACCTCTTAAAACTAAAACTTCACTCATTCCCTCTCTAGTAAAATCTAAACGAACCTTCACTTCTACTTAATCTGTACAAAATACATCTGCAACCCACCCTTTCTTCTAAACTAACTATGAGCACGAGATTTTTGGTCCCTCTCGTGAAGCGATGATGAGAAATATTTTCACTTGCCTCTTTTGTTCCAATGATCTGCTTTGAGGTAACAAGATGTTTGGAGGAGATCCTTGGGTCTTTTGGAAGCCAAAATCGTTAAAAATCAAACTAAAATAAACACAAAACCCATAAAAACCCAAAAAAATAGTAAAAAAAATTAAAAATAAAATTATTTTTAAAAAACTTACCCATCCTAGTCAAACCGGCCCCGGTCTGGGCCGCTATCGATGCTAGGACAGCCTACTTGAGAAGGCTGATCCCAGCCCTGACGGGACCCATTTTGGACTGGGACAGTCCTACCCAAATGTGCAGATCTTGGAAACTTGCTCCCAACTCAAATATTTTATTCTATTTTTACCCTTTCTTTTATTTTTATTTTGGCCAAAACTGCCTTCCTTCTTCACTTATTTACAATTTTTACTAACCGTTATAAAAGCAAAAAAAATTAGTTTTTTCAAAAAAAAACCTTACCTCTTTGGGAAAAATCCTTAGAGTGAGAAAATTCTAGAGAGTGACTGAGGAATTTTTTGGGAAAAAGTAATGAAATTCTCATACTTTCATTTTCCAAGCCTTTTCTCTGAAACTCCACGCTCCTTTCAGGTTTGAGTTAGAAACTAAAAATCTAACTCTCAGGTTTCCTATTCCATTCACCAAAAAACATTCTTTTCTGCATTTTCCAACTTAATCGACTACAAAAAGACATTGGCTCCAAAACTTGCAAGTTCAAGTTGAGGGGGGGTAAGATTCTAAGCTTCTGGAGATTCTTTAACGTAATTTTGTGTTTTATTTCTCATCTCTTTTTATATTTTTGACCTAGTTTATTTATTTTCTTACACTAAACTACTATTTTAGACCCCATAGGATGGGAAATCCATGTTCTCTGATAACCAACCACATTTATGCCATGTTTAAATCTAAAATAATAGAATTAGGTAAATCAAGTCTAAAATCAATTAATTTCCAATAAAAGCGTATAGGGAACCCGAATTCCCCTCTTCTAAATCCATCAACACGCAATTCACCCTATTCTAACCTACTTACTGAATAATTTTATCTTGTTTTGTTAACTAACTATGCCATGATGTTGTGATATATCTTGTGCTAACCTTTGTGGATGCAGTTAGTCTAGGTTAGATGTATGTTAGGGTTTTATTTCCCTTCAGGTAATGCAATTGTAAGTATGTAATTTGTATTTTGTAGATCATTTGTATGTAGGACAATTTGTATATTACCCCATGGTTTGTATTATTATTTACCCAACCCTCCTTTAGGTTAGAAACATCATATTTACTTTATTTAACACTTTCTTTTGCTTGTTTATCATTGTCTGCATTTGTGTGATTAACTCTAAAAAATTGAAAATGATTAGAAATAAATCAAAATGTCGTTAAGGTGGTTGTTTGCTTGTAATTAAAACTAAATAATGATGAAGGAGGTAACTCATCTGGACCTAAATCTCTTTATTATGGTTCTGTTTTAGTTTAACGGATATAGGGTATACCCAATTTCTCAAAAAAGCTGATTTGGGTGGAAACTCCATAACAACGTAGGTGAGAGGCTTAGGCATTGAGTCTTTCAAAACTTTTTTTTCTCGTTATATTTTCAAAAAACCCCAAGCTCCATTTTTAGGGGGTCGGCGACGCGTGCTGATCGCGCGGGTCTCAAAAATGTTGTCCGCTCACATTGGCGACTCCGTTGGGGATCGTTTGTTTTCTTTTTCAAACTTGAAAGTTTAGAAGACTTTGATAAGTATTAATAAGTTATCAAATGAGTTATTTCCACCTTAAAAAAGTTCAAACAAAAAGCATATGCATTAGACGGATTAGCCTTAAGGTTAGGGCCCTATTTTCTTCGAGAAGCCATGAAAGTATCACTTATGACCTTATGGAGAACGATGATACCTAATGTGCAGATCACTTGTATCCATATCACATGTACCTCCCTTGTTTGCACCTATTTGGGGAAAGGCTTAGAGTGTACCGTAGTACAACAAGAACCTTTTACATCAACAACCCTTGGGACCGAACTCATATAGCATCACTGTAATAACTTCCCTTAGGTATACCAAAACATCTCTATTTGCATCATGCAGGTTTGCTCCTTAATACACTAGTGGTGTCAAGATGACCCAAGCTCAAATTTAGAAGTCGAACCCTTTATTCTGCAAGAGATGTATGGTTAGAAAAATATATATATTGCATCCATGCTACGTGCTATGTATTTATCACTTTTCCATCCACTACATATGCAAATAAATCAACATCCCACACAATGTATATCACAATAACCACATTCTTTTGTGCATACACTAATTTACGCACACAGTTAGTCTTTCATTAGTATAATGTTCTAGAGAGCTAATGAAGTACCATGAAATCATGAATAAACCCAAAAACATCATATACCCCCATGGTATTTGTGAGCGGGTGACACGAAGCGGTGGGCTGAGAGCACGTAGAGATGAGAGGCACAGCCCACCAGGGTGTTTGAAAAAGAAGCATCAGGTCGTGAGACCCAGGAAAAGATTGAAAGAGAAAGCTAAAAACATTTTAGATAGGTTCGAACCAGAATCCACCGTCTCTTAGTGTGGATTCGCCACCTGGATTAGCTTTTTCCAGGAATTAGAGTCCTGTGAGGCTTAACGTCTGGGGGATGGCCCACTAAGACACAGAGATTCTGGTTTGGGATAAGTTCTTTATTTCTTATTAGATCACAAATGTAGTTAAATGTCACATGGTAGCATTTGCTTGGTCATATGAAGACATGCGTTGAGTGGACAGATAGATCCCTGAGCACCATATCCTAACTGACCCTTGAATTAAACCTGTAAAATAGAATTTGTGTTACTTAAGGCTTGAATGGGCAAAGAAGGTTAAGGTTGAACTGGCAAAGCAAATTGAAGATAAGTTCTTGGAAGTGGTTGAGTACTCGACATGGCTAGCCAACATTGTCCTAGTGGAAAAGAAGGATGGCAAGGTCAGAGTTTGTGTGGATTTCAGAGATCTGAATAAAGCCTCCCCAAAGGATGATTTCCCCCTACCCCACATAGATGTTCTAATCGACAGGGTAGCCAAAGCGGTTATGTACTCCTTCATGGATGGCTTTTCGGAGTATAATCAGATATTGATGGCTATAAGGAACAAAATCAAAATAGCTTTCATCATGGAGTGGGGCTATACTGCTACAAGGTAATGCCATTTGGTTTGAAAATGCTGGCGCAACATATCAGAGGGCGGTCACAACCCTTCTTCATGATATGTTGATGATATGCTACTCAAATCTAACACCAGAGAGGAACATCTAGCTGTCTTAGACAAATTTCTCACTAGGATCGAGAAGTACAATCTACGCTTAAACCCGAAACGTGCATATTTGGGGTAACTTCAGGGAAACTTCTAGGGCACATAGTTAGCCAAAAAGGAATTGAATTAGATCCTAATAAAAGCAAAGCCATCAGGGAATTACCTGCGCCAAAAACAGAGAAAGAAGTCCAATCTTTCCTAAGATCCCTGCAGTACGTAAACAAGTTCATCGCCAGACTCACCACCATCTACGAACCGATTTTCAAACTACTATGAAAAGACCAACCAGTGGTTTAGAACGACCAATATAGGTAGCGTTTGACAAAATAAAATAATATCTGTTAAATCCACTCATCCTCCACCCGCCAGAACTTGGTAAACCCCTAATCCTATACCTAGGCGATTGAGGAATCATTGGTTGGGGCTATGTTGGTGCAAGAACATGAAGATATGAGTGAGCATGTAGTCTACTACCTGAGCAAGAAATTGCTCGAATATGAGTCCCGCTACACTCTGCTAGAGAAAATCTATACAAAGATGGTTTGGTTAACAAAGAAACTACGCCACTACTTCCAATCTTATCAAATAAAAACTATTACAAAGATCGACCTGATGAAGTACTTATGCCAATCACCAACACTTTCTGGAAAACTCTCAAGGTGGTTATTGCTATAATCTGAATTCGACATTGAATATGTGACCAAGAAAGTTATTAAGGTACGAGCAGTCTCGATTTTTTGGCCAATCAACCCTTGGACTCTGATTCAATTGAAAACCTAGAATTCCTAGATGAGCAACTAGCATTGGTAGAGGACAACCGTACAGAGTGGAAAATTTTCTTCAAAATAATGAATAGAAATGGAGCCGGCCTAAGTGTTTTCTTGATAACCCCACAAAACGAAGTCATACCTCTTTTCGAAAGATTGGAGTTCCCAGTAACAAATAATGGTGCCGAATACGAGGCTTGTCTATTTGGGTTGGAGGCACTTCGCAGGGCGAGGGCAAAGGAAGTATCGGTAGTTGGGGATTTATCCCTAGTTATAAGATAAGTCACTGGTAATTGAGAGATAAGAGAAGAGTCACTTTGCCCTTATGCGGAGATAGTATGGAAAGCCTCACAAAAATTTTCACGGTTCATGTTTAAACAAGTACCCAGAGATGAAAACCAAATGTCAGATGCGCTTGCTACATTGGCATCAATGTGGGAAGGGCCCCAGACTTAATCAATTAAGCCAGTTGTACGATAAACAGCTAAAAAACCCTTCTACTATCGTCTAATGGAGTCGGAGGATGAGCAAGCCATGAGAAGTTGGTTCTTCAACATCATCAAATTTTTGCAAATTGGGGAATACCCAGAAGGCGTAACCGACTCGGAGAGAACTTCATTACGATGGTTGGTGGTGAAATTCAGATTAGTAGATGGAGACCTGTTCAAACGAACCCCGGAAGGGCTGTTATTGAGATGTCTGATGGAAAAAGAGGCAATGTTGACTATAAGGAGAATGCATGCGGGAGATTGTGGCCCACACATGAACGAAATGGCACTTGCCCAGAAGATACGATGCTAAGGGTATTACTAGATAACAATGGTATCCGATTGCATAGCTGAAGTGCGAAAATGCCACTAGTGCTAGATTTATGGGGATATCAGTCATCTACCTCCATCCAAGCTCTATAGCTTATCCACTCCTTGGCCATTCTTAGCGTGGGGCATCGACATCATTGTTGAGATTCGGTCGAGCTTGACTAATGGATATCGCTTCATCGTAGTAGCATTTGAATACTTTTCATAAGGGGTAGAGGCCGAATCTTACACCAATATCACCGCTAAGAAGATGGCTAAGTTCATAGAAAAGCATATCTTTGCCCAATATGGTATCCCGCATCACATCGTATTGGATAATGGGGTTCAATTCCAAGGAGCTACATCAGACCTATTGGAGAAATACGGGAACGAACACCACTGGTCATCATCGTATAGACCATAAGCCAATGGGTTAGTAGAGGCAGCCAACAAATCAATCAAGAAAATCTTGAGCAAAATGGTTGTTACCTATAGGGATTGGGCTGAAAAGTTGACTTTCGCAATATGAGGATACAAAACCAACATCAAAACTCCCACTGATCAAACCCCTATCTCATTGGAGTATGGGATGGAAGCAGTTTAGCTGGTTGAAATAGAAGTAAAATTGCTCCGAGTGGCCTTAGAAGTAAGATTAGAGGAGTCAGATTGGGCAAGGGCAAGATTTGAACAACTGAATATGATAGACGAGCAACGTCTAAAGGCATTGGATCATTTGCAAATGTATCAACAATGCATGGGGCGTACAATAACCAGGTTAAACTTAGAAACCAACCTTTGAAAATGGGGGATCTGGTTTTGAAATAGATGAGATCGTTGAATGTGGATGTTCGGGGAAAATTCAGGCTAAATTGGGAAGGTCCTAATGTTGTGAAGAAGATTCTAAGCAAGGGAGCTGTTAAGATCATGGATATATATGGGAACGAATTCGTCAACCCAATTAATCAAGACAAGCTCAAGCTCTACCACGTCTAAAAGCAAAAGAAATGAATTAGAGAAACAGTACAAAAAAAGCGAGAAAAAATGTCCTACAGTTGGAATTTAGCTACCTGGGCAACAATTAGTACCATTCTTTATGGAAAAATAATAAGATGTCTACTGAGTCGAAAACCCATGAAGGGCGGCTTAGGTAAAAATTAGGGCACTATAAGGAATGGAGGGACCACGAGTTAGAAAACCTGTTTTAGGCTAGCTAGTGGTAGGATTCAAATCGTTGGAAAACTTGTACCCTTTTTAAAGTCATTTAATGAAATGCATTATATGTGCAAAGATTTATGTTTAGGTTATATGGACGTGTGCATACGGAATATCGCAAGTAAATAAAGTATATTTCGATAAATTTTCATAATGTCAAAAGCAATCTAAAAACAAACCAAGCACAAGGTTTAGAAAACAAATGTCAAAGACTGTGGCAAATAGACATAGATCTAAGGGTGCCAATCACTCCACTGAGCATGCTTCCTGGAAGTGTGAGGAAGGGGGTCCAAACCATCTTCATCCATCTCCCACTCATGGGATACCCTAAGATCCCGATCAACATCCAGAAGACTCTTGATCTCGCCTAGCCACTAGCAGTAGAACTTGTTAGTGTTAGTGGTCTCGGGGGTATTGTAATCCAGCGTGACAATTTTAGCACAAGCCCAAAGCCTTCGTATAGTATCTGGTGTGTGAGGACCAAAATCATGGAAACGAGTCGAGCATAGAAGCCTGGGAACTCGTTGCTGACGTCCATATTGCCTATACAGGTGGGAAGGAGAATAGGAGATCACACCAAATAACCCCATCATTAGTACGCTAGAATCATGAACGTTTGTAGCCACAAACGGAATCTCCAACCAAGGACTAAGCCAGCAGAACTCG
This sequence comes from Euphorbia schlechtendalii, assembly GCA_949673415.1. Taxonomy (NCBI): domain Eukaryota; kingdom Viridiplantae; phylum Streptophyta; class Magnoliopsida; order Malpighiales; family Euphorbiaceae; genus Euphorbia; species Euphorbia schlechtendalii. Next base: position 33,275 of record CATIWQ010199340.1, on the reverse strand, counting down.
AAAGCTCGATAGGGTCCCAGAATCTAAATCCAAGCCTCTTCACTCAGCGAGCGATGGTTCTTTCTAACGAGACCCCTAGTACCATAATGCGAAGGAAGGTACCGAGCCTTCCCAAGTGAGGATCGAGGTCAAGCGAAGCTTCTCCAATAGCCACACCTACGAGAATTTCATTTAAATAAGTAGCAAAAATCTCAAAGAAAAGGGGGCAAAAAGGAAATTTACCTCAAGCAAGGCAAAGTGGTCACCCACTAAGTCCGGGTTCACTGAAGCAGCATCCATGTAAACCAAACTCTTTGCTAGAGCCAATGCCAAGGGAGATAGACCTGTAGAAAGCGGATCAATCATAGATAGGAAATAGAATGGGGAACCGCACCAACCCCACAGATAAACTCCGCAAGAAGTAGAGCTACCATAGAGGGCCACACCAGATGAGAGCTAGGTGTGGTCTCGCACCAGCCAAGAATAGCCTCGACTTGAAAATCTTCGATGTTAGGAGGAGCTGATAGAAAGTGCCTGCTGGATTCCAAGTTCCACAAGCCTCGTAGCTTATCCTCGCCCTCGAATTAAAAGTAAGGGAAAGTGAAAGACAGCCTCACCAGGAATAACGGGGTTGGGTTCTTTGGAAAGGGAAGCCCTAGGATAGCATGATATTCCTCGACCATGGGACAAATCTCGAAGTCTACAAAGCGAAAAACATGGGTAGCAGGGTCCCAGAACTTCATGGCAGCATGAATAAAGGCCGTGTTGATAGGTCTAGAAGCAAAATACTGGAGAACCCACAGCCCGCTCTCAAGCCTTCGCCAATCAGGCCCTCGAATGGTGTAGAGAAAGGCTTTAAGATGTTCATTATGAGTCGACATCGACTAAAAAAGAGCTAAAGGAAATCCCTCAAGATCAGTGTTGCCTACACATGTCAACCACATACATTAGCAAAACATATTCATTCATTCATACATATAAGACATTCACAAACATGCATGCATATTCATAAAAACAAACACAACAAGCGAAGACCCGGTGCACAACGGCCAAAGACCTCTTCTCTTTCATAAAATCTGAGTTTTTTTAAAGTCTACAAGAAAAGCCTATCTAAAGATCCGGTTTGAAAAGAAAGAAAAAAGAACTAAAGAGAAACAAGAACTCCTAAACAAGAGTCACCTATACATCATCTCCACCCACCAAATCTCAGGGCGTCATAGTAGATATCTCATAATCCTCTAGACATAGGCTACCGAAAGGGCCATCGATCGGACCTGATGCAGGAGGAGGCTATCTAGCGTGGAGAAAGCTGGGGTTCCAATCAGGAGTTAGTAATGGCCTAGTGTCTAGCTTGTCAAGTAAAGTGCCAAGGTCAAACTCAAGCGTGTGGGAAAACTAGAGGTAGCAGCTCGCTCAGTTGCTCGAGCTTGATCGACTGCGATATTCTACCGCAATAACTCTTGATGCTGAGCCTCCAAACTTTGATTGCAAGCATCCAAGCTCTGGTAGCGAGCATCCAACTACTGGTGGCTAGTGTCTAAGCCACGATAACAGGAATCCAGATCCTGGTGGCTAATATCCAACGCTTGAAAATGACCGTCAAGCTCCTGGTAGAGCTGCTCATACTCATCGCCCCTCGCAGCCATCGCCTACAATTATTAAAACATTCAATGAAAATCATATCCATATACATAAAAACATAATATTTCATGAAAATTCAAGCCTAAAACAAGTCGAGGAAAGGAACGTACATGTGTGACTACATCCTGAAGATACATCATATCCCTCAATGATAGAGAATGTCTGGCCACACGATCCATCACCTTACATGTAACCTGCAAAAAGAATAAACAAACGTCAAACACCCTGAAACCGCTACACTACGATTGAAGATAAGGTGTTTAATTAAAGACTCACGTGAGTGGTGTCAAAAGGATCATAGGCTAGTGTGTGGTAGCTCTAAGGGAGAGGCACCTGTTGTGCGGACCCCGTGAAACCCGTCAAATAGAAAGATGAGTCGAGTGGAATCACGAACCTTCCCTCGATAACACCCGAAGAAGATGTGCTTACACCCTTGATCGATGCATTGAGATCGAGAACATGAGCCCTCTTCTAGGCGACCTCCTATAGAGATAGACAAACGATAAAAACAAGGTTAATATAAACAAACAAAACAATCAACACAGATCTCATACCCGATAACCTATGCAGGTACCATTGGCACCTGCACCGGATCCATCAACTCTTTGACCTCAGGACCATGTAGGAGGTTGCACTTCTTTGGGCTGAGTTAGTGGATGAAGTGGGAGAAGCCTCTCCTGAATGAACACCTCGTAATTGCCGTGCCGATCGAAGAGCCTTACACCATGCTCCTCAAAGAACATATGCCTCTCCTTGGGATCGATAATCACTAAGTGAGCCCAAAATAGTCTACTGGGAGGCGCAGGAGGGATGCATCTCTCTGACACTGGCTTAGTTTGCCAAAACTGAATGCGCTCACCTAGGTACTACTCGCGGGTCCTGGGTCCCTCTAAAATAAAGCAACACCTATCCACCTCTCTCTTGATCTCCTTCGCCATATGGTAGCTAGGGAGTCCCCTCCAGGGGTTGCGATCCACCTAAAAGAAAGCAACAAACTCAAAATAAGGTGAATTTTGGGTAAAAGATGAATGTAGTTCTATCTATCGAAACAAGGATCCTCACCAGCTCAAGTGTCAAAGCGCAGAGATACTAATAATAACTTACGGAATCCAATGTATCTCCCTCGAAAGATGAGCAAATCCGAGCCGTACAGGGGGCATCATCAGGGGTATCGATAAACCGCGGGGCGGGAAGGAAACCATAGAAGAAAGCCCATGCTAGAACGATAAAAAAACTTAGTCAAGATTAATAATAAAAATTATAAATGATAATCATAAATCGCATGGTGAACAAACACTACTTGGAGAACCATGGGGTAGCATCGCAACGACCGCAATTAAACCCGCATTATTGGATCAAGGGTAAAATATGTCTGGGCTAAGATCGCCCGGGGCTAGTTAAGGCTGCTAACACTATCCAAATCGGCCAAAGGCTCAATCAATCCGTAGTTGATCTCGCTGTTCTAGACCAGGAAGAAGGTCACACTCAACAAAGTGATAAAAAAGGAGCTGAGGTATAACGGAACCTCAGCCATCGAAAAAGACCATCGACCGATCCAATACTCGACTAGCACGCTATAACGCAACACCTGGCCTCCCGGGCCAACTCCGAGTAAATCTTTGACGTAATGACAGGTGGTAGGAGTCTTGAAGAACTGTTCTAAGAAAGCATCAAAACGAATCACCATACTAGTCCAGGGAAGACCGATGATAGCTACCACAGCGGATGGGGTGATGGTGAACTCCCCAATTGGAAGATGAAAAGTGTGAGAGATGTCACTCCACCTCTACTCCAATGTGATAGATGTCGCATATGGCTATAATGTGGGCCGTAAAAAGCAAGCCAGGTCGCCAAACCTAGTGGCTTCAATGGCCTGAACAAGCTCTGACCTAGAGGAAGCATGGCGCCACCAAGTCTGGACGGTGGAATACCCACCCATGTGGTGAAGTGTAGGGGATTACAAATTAAGTCAAATAAAACACATGTCAGAATTAAAAACAAATTATTTACAAAAAATGATTTTTTTGGCGAGCCCCTTGGGGACCTCTCTAGAATTAATCTGCTAGAAATTTTCCCTGTAGACTTTAATTCAACTTTTCTCTAATTTTTGCACTTTTTTAAACTAAAATTTCGCTGCATGGTTTAAGTTTCAGTTCAATTCTACTCCTTAAACAACATAAAGGTATATAAATTTGAAGAAAAAAATAATAAAGTTTTTTTTAGTAAATACCTCAATTCGAGAAAGATGGAGCTAGGCTGGAAAATCGAGATCCAATATATCTATGGGAGTGGGAGGAGTAAACCCCAGTATGGTGTCCCTCGCACTCAAGCCGTACGTGACATCGATATCGACAGAGAAAACACCAGCCTGATCAGTAGGATGAGGACTAAGACTAGAGGGGAACCGGAGCTGCCTGCCAGCGAGTTTCGACAACATTTTTTCTAGAGAGAAAGAATTTAGAGAGAGAGTAAAATTAAGAAGTGAGAAAATAAGGAGAGAAGAGCTATAGTTATAAAGAAAATAAGTGGAGCCCACCTATTTATATTCTCCAATATAAGCCTCCTAACACAACGAAACAATTCATGCGACAACCTCCGATATTTCCCTAACTCATTAAATTTATTTCTTGATGTTTTAGTTTTTTTATTGAAGCGAAAAAAATTTTTACTTCGCATAAACTCAATCAAATAATTAAAAAATTTATTAACATTATTTTTTCTCTGATTTGTCACAGGAATCAACTCAATTTCTTACTAATGAAACAAAACTGAAGAAGGAAACGGGAATCTAATTCGGTTCGCTTTTTAGGCAACCTACTTTGGCAATTCCAACAAGCAAATCCAACTGGAGGTCAACCCACAAAAAGCACATAATGACCACACCAGACCCACCCATAAGGGGCACTAAACACCAAGGGACTCCAAAGAAAGAAACAAATGACTAAATTAAGGCACGACGCCCGAAAGGAAGGCTCCTGTCATCACCGATCAAGGATAAAGAAGTAAACAACAGCACCAGTCAAGTATTTTCTCAATCCCTTCACTCCTTTCATGTGAACATACTACTATTTAACTAGCAGCGATCACACGAGGGGCAGTTGTGAGCATGAGATTTTGTACAAGTTAGCGCATTCGATAATGACGGCTTTTCAAGATTTTATCCTTGAATCATACAATTCTAGATTATCCAAACGCTTTCATGTGGGAGTGTTCCTCATCTCTAAATTTAAAAAAGACTTTTAGTAAATTAATTAAAAATACAAAAAATATGAAAATATACGAAAATGCGAAAAAAGTCGTAAAAAACCAGGATTGGGGTAGAATTTGTTGCTTTATTTGGATTTCTTGGTTTTTTCCTATAAATATTTGAGGAATTTGAGTTATTCAAGACCAGAAATTTTCACAACAAAATACAGCTTTAGATCTGCAACAAATTTCTGAATTAAACAAGTATTTTCGAGATTTACGCCAAGATTTCAAATACATAAACTAAAAGATGATGAGGATTACTTTCTAAGGTTGAAGGGATATTATCGAAGTGGATTCATTTTGTAAGAGTAAGCCTCTAAGTTCCTAGAACTGCTAATTCCGTGCTCATTGTCTGTTATTTCTGATTTCATCTGTAGAACTAGGATTTTTATTATTCTGCTTTATTGCGAATGTTGTAATTTTTCTTTATTCATCTGTAAATTTCTTATTAATGGAGATATATGCTAGAATACCCCCACGAAGGGAATAAAAATATATTCCCGGATAACAGCCCCCACTATTTTACCATGCAAGCAATTTCATTAACTAAAATGAGCTAGCAATGTGTTAATTAAATTGAATTATTTTATTTTAAAATGATAAAATCATTACCACGATCTTTTTTAATAGGCAACACGAGCCTCGCTAAAGCGAAAATCGAGCAAACGTGCAATGTGTTGTAATATACTCTGTGCTAACCTTTGTGGATGCAAGATTAGATGTATGTTTAGGATTTTAATTTTCCTTCGAGTATCACAATTTCAATTATTTTTGGGAAATGTAATTAATAGATTAGGCGGGCAGTTGCATCCCCCGACGTTTTGTAATTTTTAATCTTTACTTTCCGCATTTATTTACTGCTTTATGGATGGATTTACCCCTTTCAAATATACGTGAATCATGCATAATAACTCAAAAATGACATAAGCAAGAATATGCACAATTAAGAAATACAATTTTCTATAGATGTAATATAATGTGATCCAATAAGAAATAAGCAACTTATCCCATACCTGAATCTCTGTGTCTTAGTGGGCCGTCCCCTGAAAGTTGAGCCTCGAAGAACTCTAATTCCTAGAAAGAGCTAATCTAGGTGGTGACCCTACACTAAGAGATGGCAGATTCGGGTTTCACGGAGCTAAAAACATTTTCGCTTTCTCTACCAAACTTTTTCCGGGTCCCCAACCCGGTGCTTTTTAAACACCCCAGTGGACCGCGCCTCTCATCCTGCGCTCTTGGCCCATCGTTTTGTGTCATTCGCTCATAGATGCCTTGAATGTCTTTGCCAACAGTGAACAACTAGCATCACTTATTCACCAGCATGCCGGGAGGGCTCAGAACGTAGTGTCCAGCCTGGAGGCCACCCTTAACAACGGCGGTCCTACTTACCGGCCTGAAACAAGGGGACCTCCTACCTCACACATGCTGCCCCCAGCATCTACTACCTTTTACCAGTTCGGGGTAGGACAAAGTCAACTCAATCAAAACCAACCTCAAATTGGTCAGCCAGGATTTAACTTGGCCAATCCTTTCCAGCAGCAATCCGAGAACCAATTCTTCCCGGTGCAGCTTGGCTAGCCAGCATTCGCACTAAGGCCTTTTTATCAAGGAAAGACCCAATAACCTATTTCTAGTTGGAGTAAGTCAATGGCCTCACAGTTCCAGGCACCTCAACTACCCAATTTTGTGCCATTTCCACAAGGGAAATATAGCTCTTATCCAAGCGTAGGGAATGCCATCCCAACAACCAGAATGGTAGAATTATGGCAACAGTTCTCGGCCACCCACGACGGCCATCTCATGAATCCATACTCGACATAACTGACAATCAAGGATGAAGATAGCTTGCCCCCAAACTTTGCAATGCCGCAGTTTGAAAAGTATGTGGGCTTTGGAGACTTGCGTGCTCACTTAACGCATTACCAAATGATAATGAGGGCATTAAGGGTCAGCGAACGGATGATGGCTAAGCTTTTCATCTTCTCCTTGGGCCACCCAGTCAATGAATGGTACAACCACCTTCCGTTAAACATAGCCACTGATTGGAATAGCCTTGCTTAGGCTATGATGGGGCATTATGGTTTCAACACTCAAATTGAAACCACAATGCAACATCTGAAGGCTATAAGGTAAGATCAGGGCAAGAGCTTCAAATATTAATATGGGCATTGGATGGCTACATAATTCAAGCTTCGGGGATCACTTAATTCTACCGGAGATGATAACCAAGCTTTTAGATGGCGCACTAACATCATACAGGAACAAGTTTGGGTTGGACATCTTTTCAAGCTATCAAGAAGTGTTTGAGAAGGTCGATAGGATGGAGCACTTTGAATCCATGGACACATCTGGGGGGCACAAGCATCGAAAGATGATGATGTAATAAATTAGCTTCTAGCTACTTTGCCCATGAGGCTTTTGAACTTTTTTCTAAATAAATTGAACTTTGTTTACTTGCTTGATTTTCTATTGATGACATCATGCATTCTCATAAGCATATACATAATGTTTTTAGCACATGTGGCACATCATGTCATGAAATTAATTTGGGGTATAAATGGATCCCCTACAATTGTAATAAGTTCAAATGATTTGACCCTTGAAAGAAAGTGAGGGACAAACACATGTACTTAGACAATGCGTGATATCATTTGCTTCATCCTACAAAGAAGTAAAATGGATAAAAAGATCTCCAAGAATGAAACATCCACTAACTATTGAATTAGTTAAGCAAAGGCCAAAGTGACTGAAACCAGAACGGGATGAAGCACGAATCATCCATTAAATCAGTCAAGAAAGGTCAAAATTATAGAAGCTAGAATAAGACCAAAATGTCAACAAAGCAAATTAAAGTCAAACAACAGGCAACACAAAGAAAGGGTTAGACCGTTAAACACGTCAATAACTCCTTCGCATGACATATCATCTATCGTCGGAGAATAACTGAAACGCTGATGACCAATTACCAATACTCATCACCTCAGGCTAGAAAAGTAGCATGTGCACCAACCAATTGATCATAAATGCTGAACTAGACAACAATTGAAGTCATGGATATGATGACAACCAATTTATTAGTCAAATCAACCAGGACTGGCACAGTCACTATCACGCATAGGTGAAAGAAATAAATTTATAAAAAGTAGTACTAATAAAAATGAATTAGTCAATTAACACTCGGTTAGTTGAGAAAAATTTAAGTCCCCTTTTCAAAGCACAAAAAGAATAGTCCGCTGAGTTAAAAACTTGAAAAGGGCGGCTCAGGCAAAACTTAGAACGTCGGGAGAACCACATTGGTTAGAAAACCTAAAGGGCTAATTGATGGTAGGAGTCCAATCATTTGAAACATTATATCCATGTTAAGTTCATCAATGAATTGTCATTTTTAAATTTTTATGCATATACTTATTTTGATTGCTTGCGTGCCAATGGTAGAATATTGCAAGTAAACATAAAAAACAAAAAAAAGAGAAAAGAAAAAATAAGTCTGCTGGATTGAAAGCCTGAAAGGGCGGTCCAGGAAAAAATTAAGACAAGGTTCGATAGATTGAAAACCCGTTAGGGCGATCTATGCAAAAATTAAAACCAAAGAAATATTTCATCCTCGGAATGGTACGTGACATCATATACCTCCAACACTTCAAGCAAATAGCTTTCAAGCGATCATCGACTACACATTTCAAGATCGACGACTCATCTAGACCTTCCTCAGACCAGATCAAAACTCTGAATTCGAATCTAAATCAACGAACCCATGGTCGTCGCTCTGAGGAAGTCATCCATAAAATCCCCAATGAGACAAATCCTAAGGGTACCCATGCACCAGCACAAGAGAAGGCTCTCCAATGAATGAAGCCCACAATACCTACAAAAGACGAACATACATCATATGATAAATATTGTTCATGCATAAAATCATACATACATACGCATCATGTCATTTGCAGGTTAAGATGATGCCAAACTGGGGTAACACCATCCCGATAAACAAGAAATTCCACCTCCACTTGAGGAACCTACGACCATTAGGAAGGATGATGGCCCACTCAAGCCTAAAGTCCATTCAAGCAACATTGCATCACAAAAGCCTCCTAAAACAATGGAGCGGTCTTCGGGACATCCTAGAATTTTCATTAAACTCATTTATTCATCATGTTTTAATTTTTGATTGAAGGGATAAAAAATTTTTCTTCGCATAAACTCAATCAAATAATTAAAACATGCGTCATAAAATGTACTAATATTACACTTTTTCTCTAATTTGTTACAGGAAGCAAGTCAACATCCTACCATGGAAACATAACTGAAGAAAGAAACAGTTATCTCAATGATTGAAGAAGGAACAATCTCATCCACCAACTGAAGAAAGAAATAGTTGGATATTTTCCCCCAGAGTTCGCCTTCGAAATGGATTCAGGCATTGCACTCCGGCAGTTCCAAATGGTCAAATCCAATCGAAGGTCAACTCACAAGAGGCACACAATAACCACAACCAAGGAAAGAAACAGTTGCTGATTATTAAAGGGACACTATAGAAAGAAACGGTCTACCCGACAGCAAGGGGCATCAACCACCAAGGGATTCCAAAGAAAGAAACGGACAATCCCATGAGGACACGGCGCTAGAAAGGAAGGCCCATATCATCATCAATAAGGGATAAAGAAATCACCAACCACACAGGACAAGTATATTCTCAATCCCTCCGCTCCATTTCGTGTGATCATACTAGTTATACAACCAGTGATGATCACACGAGGGGTAACTGTGAGCACGGGATTTTGTACTATCTTGCGCATTCGATGATGATGACTTTTTGAGATTTTTATCCTTGAATTACACAATTTTCGAGTAACTGAAGATCTCTGAATGGGAGTATTCCTCGTCACTAATTTATTTTAAGGACTTAAATTATTTTTAAGAACTTGGAAAAGTTAGACTAACTTCTTACCATGCGAGCACTTTTAAAATACCCCCACGAAGGGAATAAAAAATTTTTCCCAGATAATAGATCTAACTTCTTGCCATGCAAGCACTTTCATTAAATAAAAAACATGTATTAATAAAATGAATTGTTTTATTTCTAAATAAGAAATTTTCAATCATTGATATTTTAATTAGGCCACACGAGCCTCGCCAAAATCAAATCAAGCATACATGTAATTATTCATGTTGTAATATATACCATATGCTGACCATTGTGGATGCAGGTTAGATGTATGCCTAGGTTTTATTCTCTTTCGGGTATCGCAATTTCAAATATTTTTTTGGGAAATGTAATTAATAGACTAGGCGGGTGGTTGCATCCCCCGAGGTTATGTAATTTTAATCTTTACTTTCTCGCATTTATTTATCGCTTTATGTATGGTTTTATTGCTTTCTTCATGTGCGTTAAATTATACATTATAACTCGAAAACGACATAAGTGCGAATATACACAATTAAGAAATACGATTTTCTATAGATGTAATATACTGTGATCCAATAAGAAATAAGCAACTTATCCCGAAACCCGAATCTCTATGTCTCAGTGGGCCATTCCCCGGACGTTAAGCCTCACAAGACTTTAATTCCTGGAAAGATCTAATCCAGGTGGTGAATCTACACTAAGATATAACAGATTCGGTTTGACCAACCTAAATATGTCTCCCACTTTATCTTTCAAACATTTTGGGTCCCTGACTCGGTACATTTTATTTTCCACAAAAACACCCCAATGGACCGCGCCTCTCATTTTGCGCGCTCTCGGCTCATCGCTCTATATCGTCCGCTCACACTTGTTAAGACTTACATTTAGGGATTTCCATTTCCCTTCAAATAGTAGCATTTACTCTTACCTTTTCGATAAATTTCAAATCAAACCAAAGAAACAAAGAGGACTTTTTGGTGTTTTTCATGGATTGAACGAAGTGGATTCACGATAATGGGGTAAGCCTCTGAGTTCCTAGAGTCGTGTCTCACTTGTTTGTATCAAATATATGTGCTTTATGTGAAAAATGTGAAATTGTAAAAAATAGAAAAACTGCATGTCTCTACCTTTGTAATGCCGTTAACGACATTGCAATGTCTTAAACGACATAACTGATGTCGTTAACAACATCAGCAATGTCGTTAACAACATTGCTCTCCAGGTAGAATATAGGAGAGGAGATTGCAAAAGTTTCTAAGTTTTGTTTTATGTTCAAGAGGGTCAGTGGTGACCATTCAGACCTGAAATCTGAGTTGTTAAGCAATATAATACGTATGTTTGAGGATTTTAAGAACCCGAGACCATTCTGAAAGGTGTTACGATGGTTGAAGTCGGTTCCCCTTTACCGAGATGTTATTCTACCTACTTTAATGGTTTCTCTTTCGAAATGGGTTTAATAATATTATTTTATGTACATATTCAGACTATGATTTATTTTTCACCAATTTTATTGAGAAGCGCATTAGGAAACATCAACGAAGGGAACCAAAGTTCCCGGATAACCGACCCGACAAATATTTGCATGTGGCATTTCCACTAATAAAATGGCTAAGTAACTTATGTGTATAAAATGAATCATTTTCACAAGAAAGAAATTTCAAATCTCTAGACACTTCAAATTAGACCACCCGGGTCTCGCAAAAAACCAAAACTAACATACTTGTTATTACGTGTGATGTGCCGTATTTGTGCTAACCTTTGTGGATGCAGGTAGTTTCAGATAGGTGTATGTTAGGGTTTAATTTCCTTCGGGTATCACTTTTAATATTAAAATCAAATGTAATATTTATTAGATATCGATGTATTTTAGGTGATTGTATCCCTTAAATTTTGATGTATTTAGGCGATTTGTAATCCCCCAACCCAATTATATAATTAATCCCCCGTAGAATAAGCGCATTTAAATTTTCTACATGCTTACTTCTCGCAATTTACTTACCGCTTTATGCATGTGCGATAAACTAAAAACATAAATAGAAAATATCTAGTTTAGTTCGAATATTATAAACGTGGTTCCTTGCATTTTAACTCAAATGATTACGAAATAGGTAACTTATCCAAACCCGAATCTCTGTTCAATGGTACAGATTAGGCAAACGGATCTAAGTTGTACCAAATTTTCCCTGAAGAGCTGATTTAGGTGGTGACTTTGTAACATAGACTAGAGATCTAGGTCTCGAGTCTTTTGAGTTTGAAATTCATTTTCAAGCAATACTTTTCAACTCACTTTTCAAACCACTTTTTTGAAAACTTCACGCCCCCTCCTGGGTTAGTGTCTCGCGGTGACCTCGTAGGTCAAACGTTGTCCGCTCACACCTGCCATGATGAATTGGATTTTTGGATAGGTTAATTGCGCTCTTGTTGTCACACATAACTTCGAGGTAATTTAACTTTATACCATAATCTTCCAGTTGCTGCTTAATCCATAGCAGTTGTGCTATGCAACTTCCGACGATAGAAGTTTGCTTCTTGATGTACCACGAGATAAGACACTCTCCAAGGAAATGACATCCTCATGTTGTACTCTTCCTGTTGAGCTTTTCTCTTCCATAATTAGCAACTGTGAATCTCCTTGGAGTGAAATTTGTGTTGTTGGGATACCACAGATCTACTTCGATCGAGCCTTGCAAGTACCTGAGAATTCTCTTCATAGTTGCTGAATGAGATTTTCTAGGATCAACTTGATAACAAGCATAATAGCACACAACATACTGTATGTCAAACCTACTAGCTGTAAGATAAAGAAAAAAGTAAATGATTCCTCTGTAGAACTTTCTATCTACAAGTTTTCCAACTTCATCTTTACTTGAGATAGTATTAGTGGACATGGGAGTGGACATTGGCTTCGAATGCTCCATGTCAAACTTCTTCAAGACTACTTTAAAATACTTTGCTTGATTGATGAAGATTCCATCTTCAGTCTGCTTGATTTGAAGACTAAGGAAAAAGTTGAGTTCTCCCATCATCGACCTTTCAAACTCGCTTTTCATCTGCTTGCTGAATTCCTTTCACAGCTTTTCATCAGTTGCTCCAAAAATGATATTATCAACATATATTTGGACCAGCAACACATCTTCTTTTCTTTTCTTGATAAACAGATTTGTATCTGCTTTCCCTCTTTCATAGCCTTTGCTGATTAAGAAATTAGTCAGCCTCTCATACCAAGCTCTTAGAGCCTACTTCAATCTATAGAGAGCTTTCTTTGATTTGAAGACATGCTCAGGATTCTTCGAATCTTCAAAGTCATGAGGCTAGTGAATATACACTTCTTCTTGAATGAATCCATTTAGGAATGTGCTCTTGACATCCATTTGAAATAATTTGAATTTTATATGAGACGTAAAAGCCAAAGGATTCGAATTGCTTCAAACTGGGCTACAAGAGCATAAGTCTCATCATAATCGATGCCTTCTTCCTGATTGTAGCCTTACGCAACAAGCCTAGCTTTGTTCCCTACAATAGAGCCATCTTCATCTAGCTTGTTCTTGAAAACCCATTTATTCCAATAATTGATTTCCCTTTAGGCTTAGGAACTAGATCCCAAACATCATTGCTCTTGAACTAATCAAGCTCCTCTTGCATTGAGATCATCCAATAATCATCTCCTTCAACATCTTCAAAATTCTTAGGTTCAATAAATGAAATGAAGGCTAGATAACTCATCATCCTACTGAGCTTACCTCGCATCATCATTGGGTTACGAATATCATCAGCTATGTTGTCTAGTTGATGGTTGCAATGAACTTTAATCTCTCTTGGTAGACTCGGATCAACTATTGGAGGATAAAAAATGGGTTGCTGAGGTGGAGGTTGATCTTTACCATCGTTGAAGTTGATTGAAAGATCATCATCATCTTTGACTTCCTCAGCTTCAGGTTCTTGTGCTGGGTTGGGTAGCATAAAGAGTGGCATGCTGAGTGGATTTGCTTGCAGGGTTACTCCTTCATCTTCATCAGATGGATGTCTATCTGCATTGTTAGTTTCATCAAAATCTACATGCATAGACTCCTCTATTAGGCACATTCTTTTGATATATATTCTATATGCCTTGTTGTTAGTTGAGTATCCTAGAAAGATACCTTCATCAGACTAAGGATCAAACTTGCCTTGTTGCTCCTTGGTGTTAAATATAAAGCACCTACAACCAAATGATTTGAGATTAACAATCCTAAGCTTGCACGCTCGCCAAAGTTCATAGGGTGTTTTCTCCATAATTGAGCGAATTAAAACCCAATTCAAGATATAACAAGCTGTGTTAATAGCTTCTCCTTAAAAGTACTTTGGTAGATTGTTACCACTTAACATGGATTGAACCATTTCAACTATAGTTCTATTCTTTCTTTCCTTAACCCAATTTTGTTGAGGTGTATAGGGAGAAGAGAAGTTGTGGCCAATTCCATACGCTGAATAGAATTCTTCGAAATGGAAATTCTCGAATTCCCGTCCATGATCACTTTGGATTCTACTAATTTTTGTTCCTATTTCATTCATTTTCGATTATTGAGCTTGATAAAATATTCATATGTTTTATCTTTGCTACTCAACAAGACTACCCAAGTGAATCTCATGAAGTCATCCACAACCATCAATGAAAATCTCTTAACACCCATACTCATAGGCTGAATTGAGCCAAAAAGATCTAGGTGGAGGAGCTCCAATGGTCACTTAGTTACTACATGATTAATTGACTTAAAAGATTTCTTAACTTACTTACCTAGCTGGCAAGCTGAGCACAGTTTATCCTTTTCAAAGCTGATGCTGGGTAAACCCACAACTAATTGCTTTTTAGCCAGTTTGGACATAATGTTCATATTTATATCACCCAACCTTCTATGCTAAAGCCACGTAGTATCCTCCTTAGATATAAGACACACATTAGAGGAGCCAGGGGATAAATCAATCATATATACATTGTTGATTTTAGGAGCAAAGAGAATAGTAAAATCAGTCTTACAGTCAATAACTGAGCAACCTACTAAGTCGAAAGTAACCTTCCTGCCTTTGTTACAAAGTTGGGCTACACTGAGCAAGTAGAACTTTAGACCATTGACCAGAGAAACCTCTTTGATTGAAGGAGAGACACCAACAGTCCCTCATCCTACAATCTTGCCTTTTTGGTTATCTCCTAAGCTAACACTTCCATTTCTTTTGCGCTCCAATGAGATGAACTGGCTTTCATCTCTTGTCATATGCCTTGAGTATCCATTATCCACATACCACATTCTAGAGTCATCAGTGGATCTAAGGCTCATCTCAAAAAAAGTTACATTTTCTTAGGTACCCATGCTTTCGAGCTGGTTCCTCCCTTGTTAGCAGTGCTTAGGTTATTACAATCATACTCGTCATAATAACCATTTTTATACTTGTAGAGAATTGTACCATGTCCAGCTTTCCCATAAAAACCGCACACTATTTTTATCTTGGGTTGGCTCGATTTCTTCTTTTCAGAGGAATTCTTCTTCTTATAAATGCGAGTTTGGTTATTCAGAGTCTGATTGTTGGCTAGAGGAGAAACCCGTTCCTTCTTTAAAGTTGTGATTTCAGCAGTCAACTCATCTAATTGCTTAATGAGTTTACTGATATAACAATCCTGATACTTAGCTTTTTCTTAATGAAAGTGGATATCAAGAGATAAGGAAGTGACAATGTCTTCCAGATCTTCACCGCCCCTCACTAACTCCTTGATGTTTTTCATCGACTTGTTAGTCAATTTCATAACATCAAAGAGAGACTAGGCGAATTCTTTAATTGACAAAGGGATTTCAAGATGTACCTCAGCTTGAGTAGCCTTTCCGTTGTTGCACTCAACTTCAGAGTTAGCAGCGATTTGATCTCTATTTGAGGTAAATGCTGAGCCTTTACCCCTTTGATTCTCGATGACCATAAGACACAGATTGGTACAATCAGTTGCTTCCTCATCAGATGATGAGGACTCTTCTAAATCGCTCCAAGTGGCAGCAAGCACCTCATTCTTCTTGTTGAACCTCTTCTTGAATCTGTCATTCTTAGCCTTTGGACAGCTTGATTGGATATGGCCTTTTTCTCCACAACCAAAACATTTAATGTTTTTTTGTGCTCTTTTTTGGGTCCTTAGCTCCACACCGGTGCTAAGTTGATTGGTTTTTAGAAGGAAACTTGTTCTTGTTGAACTTCCATCCTTCTTCATAAAGCATTTGAAACGCCTGGTCAAAAGGGCCATTTGCTCATCAGAGTCGTAGCTTTGCCCTCTCTTTCCTTACCTCAACTCCTTTTAAAGTCATCAAAATACTTCCTCAAAGAAATCTCATGAGTTAATAAGGTGCTTATCAGCTCATCATAGTTGTAGGTCTTAAGATCATGAACCTCCTCAAGAGCGCTCTTCTTGGAATCCCACTCTAAGGTAAGAGTGCGGAGAATCTTCTTCACAAGCTCTTCCTCGGTGAACTCCTTCCCTAATCTCTTCAGTTCATTAACAATGTTATGGTATTCATCCTTTGAATACCCTCGTTGGCGCCCATTGAAAACATCTCATACTCACTCAGCATGACATTGATCTTTGACTCTTTAACCTTGTCTATCCCCTCATAGGTAATCTCCAACCTCTTCCAGATTTCCTGTGCTATCTCGTAGCTCGAGACATTGTTAAATTCAGTAAGATTTAGCACACAGTGTTAGTAATTAATCATTGTGGTATTCTCTTTGAGAAGCCTGAGATCAGCGTCATCGTAGTCCTTTGGATCTACTGGAACATGAATTCCGTTCCCCACAGAAGTGGGAATTCTGGGGCTAAGCTCGATTGTGAGCTAAGCTTGCATGCTTTGTGATTGAATGAAGTTTTTCATGTGGTTTTTCTAGAATGTGTAATGATTACCATCCAAAAGAGGTGGCCTGGTTACAAACATTCCCTCCTTCAGGAGAATTGCCTGACCTGAGCTGGAATCGTAGTTGTTATAAGCCATTTATGGATCTTTAACTCAAAAACGATTAGTCTAAAAGTTGAAAACTTGCTATGATACCACATATTGGTCCTTAAATAGCTTATAAACAACTGTAGAGGGGGGTGAATGTGTTTCTTGGTTACTTTTTATATTTATAATAATATTTAACCAAGTTATGTTTTTAGATGCATGCTAAGTTGGTCTAAAAACTTATAAACTGCTTAGTTTCACTGGCACAGTTTATCTGTAATCTCTTATTGAGTACTCTACTCAGCTCGGATTAGTTTTTCAAGAAAAAATGATAATCACAGAAAGAATGATGAATGAGTTTGAACGTGATAAAAGCTAAAGCGAAAGTTTAGAACTTCAACACCTGGTTTTATCTTGGTTTGGCCTTAAGCCTACTTCAAATACCTAGATTCCTTCTTCGAGATTAAATCCACTAGTGTTCGTTCCTTACTTAGGTGAAGCAACCTTGACAGTGGGTATACACATTTTACAAAAAG
Organism: Euphorbia schlechtendalii; assembly: GCA_949673415.1. Taxonomy (NCBI): domain Eukaryota; kingdom Viridiplantae; phylum Streptophyta; class Magnoliopsida; order Malpighiales; family Euphorbiaceae; genus Euphorbia; species Euphorbia schlechtendalii. Next base: position 16,017 of record CATIWQ010199340.1, on the reverse strand, counting down.
TACCTTTCTTTCTAACTACCACTCAACTCAGTTTGGGTACCCTTCACAAACTGACACTCAGATCTAAATAAAAATTTGTTAACTGAATTCAACTTATAAATTGATGAATCCTTACAATGTTAAATCTAAGATTGATTCTCTCTATTACAAAAAAATTTGAAATGGATGTTTGTTGATTTCTTGAATTTGAAATTTCTTGAAGCTGGGAGTATTTGCGTAGAGTTTAAGCTCTTAAAGAAATTTGAGGTGATTCAACAAGATTAAACGTCTGCTTCAGTCTTCTATTTGTACTTGATGCTTTGCGAAGTAGCTATTGTAAACTTTTCATCCTTGCAGTTTTTCAATTTCTCTTCTCTTCGTATCTTTCAAATCCTCCCCTTAGAGATAAATTCTGGGACATTTAGAGATAGAAATTTGAACGTTGAGGCATGATAAAATTCCATTGACAAAATCTCATTTGTCTTCATGCAAATAATTTTATAGAGAGGCGCACAAAATGCAACGTGGAATCTTGAGATTGGTTGACATTTGTTGATGCTTATAGAGGCACGCGAAAACACTAAGAAACGATGCATGATAGAGAATTCCTTTTTCCTTGGACTTTAGTGAGGAATCTCCAACATTCTGTATTGACACCTTTTTATCTTGTGAGGACCACTGGAATTCTTCTATAATTTCAATGCTTTTTAACCTGAAAAGGATCGAAAGAATAATTCGTTTCTCACAGCAGCACAAATGTCATTTATCTAACTGTCAAACAATTCATCTCTTAATTAATAAAAGCTAACTCAGCACAGCTGATTCGATATCCTTCTAAACTATGTAGTACTCAGCACGGACTTAGCTTTTCCTACTCTGAGCCTTAACTTAATTAATTACTCAACAAAGTGAGTTGTTTTTCCTCAAACGAACTCAAGTCAGCTTCATTAATTACGAGTATACTTAGTACTCAATTAATTTCACTATCTAAGATAGTTTGCTATTTCCAAAACATTTAAGTACTAAGAAGTACTATTAACTTGGGTTCTACATGTCTTATATTGGTCTCCAATGTATTACCTAAAGACATTCATGTGTTAACTCAAGGTACCACCTTGAGATTGTGAGATCTATTGCTTGGATGCAATCAAAGGAGTAAACCTACACATACTAGTTTGTTCGCTTCAATGATGTTCAGCCTCAATGAAACTGTAATTAGGGATATTTAGACATTTCCATAATTACACGTGTGTGTAGTTCTCACCTGACATAACTCCCACTATGTCCATGTACTTTCAGGCTATGAAATAGTCACAAACTTTGGTTTATTATATTAACAAATATATATACATAATAGTATACATAATACTAATGAGATACATAAATAGAGAAGATCATTGATATATAATAAAGGTGCCTTATTATTAATAAACAATAATCCAAAAACTATCTATACATAGGTGACTGATAAAGATATATCACCTTAATTGTCTCTAAGACATACATCATGTGTAACATACTCCCACTTACACTAGAGCCAATTACCCTTGTGCTTCATGCCATACTCATTATAATGTTGGTCGTGATTAAGTTGAGTCAATGGCATTGTAAGCCCATCTACTAGATTCTAATCCATAGGGATGTATTTTAAGCTTATATCTTTTATTGCAACTATCTCTTGAATGAGATGGTTTTTTTTAGTAAGTGTCTATTTCTCTAACAAGACCATGGTTCCTTTGCATGACCATTAGCCCCATTGTTGTCGTAATAGACCATTATTAGATTTGCAATGGTGGACACCACACCGAGATCACCAATAAATCCCTTTAGCCAGACATGTTGCTTTGCTTCAGAAGCAGCTATATACTCAGATTCAGTGGTTAAATTGGTAGTCATATCTTATCTGAAACTTTTTCAAACAACTTCCCCTCTATTTAACATAAAAACATAACCTGACTAGAACTTGTAATCATGCCTATCAAACTAGAAACTTGCATCAATGAATCTCTTCACAGAGAGATCACTCTCTCCATAAACTAAATACATATCCTTAGCTCTTCGTAAGCATCCAATGTTTCTCACTTGGACAAGATTGAAACCTGCTTATAATGCTCAAAGCATTTGAGATTTCTGGCCAAGTGTATACCATAGCATACATGATGGATCCTATTGGTAAAGCATAGGGAATTCTATTCATTTGTAGTATCTCTTCTTGTGTTCTCAGACACTTAGATTTAGAAAGGTTATTCCCGTGAGACATGGGAAGATAACCCTTTCTTGACTGCTCAAGGTTAAATCTAACCAAAACCTTATCTTTATATATACTTTAAGAAAGACCCAGTAGCCTTCTGGATCTATCACAGTAGATCTTTATACCAAGTATAAAAGCTCCTTCTCCAAGGTCTTTCACGTAGATTTTCTTTGACAACCATGATTTAACTGTTTGAAGAAAAGGAACAACATTTCTCATTAATAATATGTCATCGACATATAATACAAGGAAAAACACCACACTCCTACTAATTTTCTTATATACATTGGACTCATTAGTGTTTGGCACAAAACTAATTTCTTGAATTGTCTCGTCAAACCTAATATTCCAACTCCTAGATGCTTGCTTAAATCCATAAATGGACCTTTACAATCTACACACCTTCGAGCCATCCTATGATGTAAAACCGTTAGGTTGTATCATATATACATCCCTATCGAGGTTTCCATTAAGCAACATGGTTTTTACATCCATCTGCCAAATCTCATAATCATAATGAGCAGCGATGGCAAGGAGTATTCTAGTAGACTTTATCATGGCTACTAGTGAAAAAGGTTTAATCATATACCTACTTTTCTTTTACTATAACCCTTTGTAACTAGCTTGCTTTATAGGTAATTACATTACCATCCATGTAAGTTTTCTTCTTGAAAACCCACTTGCATCCTATGGGTTTAATCCTACTTGGAGCATCAACCAAGTTCCAGACTTAATTTTCATACATGAAATCCATCTCTGAGTTCATTGATGTAAACCATTTTCTAAACTCTAAGCCTTCCATTACTTCCTTGTAAGTCTTAGGTCGTCATCTTCCATGAGAAAGATGTTCTTATCATTAGTGATGAAACAGCCATATCTTTTAGGAATGATGGGAGCCCTTCCTGACCTACGCAATGCCGGTGTTATAATAGGTTGTTCCATGCTTACACTTTCTTGTGTAACATGTGTAGGATCAATCAATCGATTGTTTGTTTCTCCAACTAGCTTTTACATGTATGTGTTCCTTCTTGAAGAACTAAGAAATCCTAGAAACAAGTATATTTTATTACTTGGGATCGTAAAAACTATAACCCATAGTCTCCTTAGGGTAACCTACAAAAAGACACCTATGAGACTTATCACCCAACTTATCTAAATTAGTTAAGATAGATATCCCCAAATTCTCAGGTGATAAAGAGCTAGTTTCTTACCATATGAAATTTCGTATAGCATTTGATTAAATGATTTTGAGGGCACTTTATTTAGAATTTAAATTGTGCTCTCAAGTGCATGACCCCAAAAAGATCTACTAAGTTTTACTTAGCTCATCATGGATCAAACCATATCAAGTAGGGTTCTATTCCTCTTTTTTAGCACTCCATTGTGCTATAATGTATAAGGAAGTGTCCATTGGGGTAAAATACCATTATCTTGTAGATAATCCTTATCTCAAGTATTCACCTCCTCGATCAGATTGAAGGGTCTTGATACTTCTCCCAAGATGTTTCTCTACTTTGGTTCTAAATTCTTTGAATTTCTCAAAAATTTTAGACTTGTGCCACATCAGGTACAAATAACCCTATCGTGAGTAATCATCAATAAAATTTATAAAGTACATGAAACCTTCATGTGTCTTAACACTCATTGGACCACATACATCGAAGGGTATTATTTCCAGAGTACTTGTTGCACGCTTACCCTTTCCTTTGAAAGGTTTCTTTATCATCTTTCCTTTTAAATAAGGTCCGCATACCTCATAGGATTCCCAGTTTATCGGGCCTAAGTCACCACATTTGTGTAACTTAGTTAAGTGAGTCTCATACCCCCATAGAATTCCCATTTTATTGAGCCTAAGTCACCACATTTGTGTAACTTACTTAATGCCACAAGTATGAAGATTTCTCTTTTTCTAATTTTGATTTCTTAGCAATATTCATATTTAGAATCTCAGTTTAGTATCTAGAACATAAACGCCATTCCAACACATTCCACAAGCATAAAAGAACATTATCATGTTGAATTTGAAATTTGTTATGTGAAAATAAAATTTTAAATCCCTTTGTTGCTAAACATGCAACAGAATTAATATTCTTAGTAATGACAAGAATGTAATAGTGGATGATCAAAACTAAAACTAGGTCACTAGGTAAATGAAGGATACATGTCCCTACAGCTATACCCGTGCTCCATTTCAAACTCTTAGGTCTATTTCTCTCTTTGCAAGCCTCCTACTATTCCATAACCCATGCACAGAAGTACAGATATAAGTACCACAACCAGTATCCAATACCTTGTAGACTTGTAAGGAACTATAGAGAAACTCCTTATCATGAACATACCTGAAGTATATGCCTCACTTGGCTTCTTCTTCGCTTGTTTCAAAAACTAAACCTTGCAATCCTTCTTCTAGTGACCTGATTTGCCACATCAATAGCAGATAGTTACAATTCCTTTCTTGCTTTTCTTCTTCTTACTAATTTTCTTCTTGGAACTTAAACCCTTTCCAATACGGGATCCACCCCGGGAAGGTTAGGTTTTCTCAACCAAAAGTGAAGCCTTTGGATTCTTTCGAATCATAAGCTCCACTTTTTTCAGCATGTTGATCAACTCAAGCAGTGTAGAGTCAATCTTATATATAGTATAATTAGTTACAAACTGTGAGTTAATATCAATCAATGAATCAATAATGATACACATTATTCATGATCCATCACAAAACCTAGTCAAGTCAGCTTCTCTATGTAACCTAATAGTTTAAGAGCATGTTGTGGTGCTGAAGTGCTAGCCTGCATCTTTATTCTGAATAAGAGTTCTGATGTATCAAATCTCTAGGATCTAGCCTTTTTTGAGAAGTTCTTCCGAAGATGGAGAATCATGGTATCTAAACCCATACTCTCATGTTATTTCTGAAGCTCAAAATTCATGGCTACCAACATTATACAAGGTGTCATTTCACGATCCTTTCTATGCTTCTCCCATACCTCATGTTTATTGGAAGTTTCATCAGCATTAGGTCATCGGGGAGGGGATCATCTAAAACATAAGTTATCATTTCAGATCTAAGGATTATCCACACCACCCTAAATCAATCATTAAAGTTGGAATCATATAATATGTTATCAAGAATTGAGCAAAGGTTTAGCCTTTAATTATTATTCAACCTAGATATAAGATAGAAATTGTTCAGACATTAGTATATGTACATGCATTTAATATATGGTCTTTAATTAAACACATCTTTCCTACTATTTTTATTTACATTCAAATAGCCCCTTCTATTGAATTCGGGAAACATGGTTTAACCATTTTGCTTGGTAGGTAGCATCCATAACACATATATGGTGACCCTTGCAATAGTAGGTCAAGCCATAATGGATAACCATGGTTGGAACCGTCCATTTGCATTCCATTCAACTGCTAATCCATTTGAGTTCTCTTTCTCAAGACTTGCATACCCAATTGTATAACTCCTCGAATGCATCTCCAATCTGGTATTAGCTTCAATGATATGGACAACTAACGTAGTTTAGTTAAGGCTTTAACTTCATCTAGTCTCATGGTCAAACACATGTTAAGGGAAAGCATGTTATACATGTTCTTACATCCGTTAATGAGGTTCGTATCATGACTTATGATAGGAAGACTATTTATTTCATTAATATTGTTATAGGAATTTTATTGGTGCAGCTGGTATCGCCCTAATCTAGGACTTAATGATGGATATGATTATGATAACTATAATTCCGGCCTATTTAGAATTATTAAATTAAGGAATCATGCTCCAAAACAGTACATTCCATTATGACAAGACTCCACATAGCATGCAAAACAAATAAGGTCCATATTTAAGTTCTTGCACCTATGTCTATAAGTGTTAATTTAACAACTTAAATTACGACTGTAAAACCATATGCGAAATCCAATCCCATACTAGAAATTAACTAAGTTATAAAAGTCCCTTCGGTACATTGAACCTACTACCGATGGAGATTTCTACGTATGAGAGGCCCACTTAAAGTAATTGAGAAGCCAATTCGAATCCTTGCCAAAATAACTACGGGCACTTCAATTCGATATACCATAGACAATTATGGTTTTAAGATTTCATTCTTTTAATCGAGTGAAGTACTCGACGACCCTCAATTTAAAGCATTTACGCATGTAGTACAACATTGTTAATTTTACGATAATCACCCAGGATAAGTTCGAGAAAAACCTTAATCTAATTGTAACAAACATTTTCTATAACATGAATTGAAGCCTAAGTCATGCAAAGCATATTTTAATCAATTATCCATAGTATGAGACAGGCTTTGATACCACTATTAGTTAATCTGGACAGGTAATGAATTTGAAATGGAATGGAAGAATTTTTAGAACTTAAAATTAACCTAAAAAGAACTCCTAAGCATGACATGATTGATATAATCTTAATTGAAATGTTTCATTGATGCATTAGGTCTATAAACACTTATTATAAAGAGACCAAACATCTAAGTATAGAGCATTACTAGTTGATATGTGCCTTCCCATACTGCATTAGAGTGATCCCTCAAATCAATTGGACAAAACTCCGTTAGCACTAGCCTCCAAAGTAGAACATCCTTTATGAGTAGTCCACACAAAACACACCGACCAAAACCTCATAAAGAGGGAGAACGTTTTAGTTAACAAGTGGCTGTTAAACCATTCTTAGATAAACTCAAAAATATTTGCGAAGGATCTTTTCCAAAATAGGAATAAACCTTCAAAAAGAATCTTGTAAATAAAAGAGAAACTCAGGGATAATCTGAAAATAATTTGCAAGAAAAGAGTCAAGTTCAAATGACAAAGTTGAACTAAAGTGCGTTTGAAAGGAGGAGGAAGAACTCCTTATATAGGGGGAAGGGAAACAAAAATGCTCCGCATTCATCAATTTGAGAGGGGAAAATCCCAATCAAACAAATGGGCCAACCTAGGCTCCGCGGGTCAACCTACGCTCACAGCCCGCATAGGCGGGGTGTGCAAGACCATAAGGCAGGCCTAATTGGGCTTGCATTATCTTGCAACCGAGGCCTGTTGGGGCTTCCTAGCAAGCCTCGCATGCGGGTGTGCTGGTGGGCTTGCAACCCACCAATATGTGCTAGAGCATGCTAGTGGCTCGTGAGAACTTTTCAGTGCTCACATGGGTGCTATGCAAGCTCCTTCCTGTGAATAACCCTTGTTCATGAGGCCCGCTCGCAATGGGAAAAATCCCTTTCTCCATATATCACATAGTTTTCCAAATCTCTCTTTCAAACTTTTAACTAGTTCAACCATTTAATGGTCCATCCAAACGATCTTAACTACCCTTTTTTCTCAATATAAAACCCATCTATAAGTTCTTTATTTGTTCTAGTGAAGGTTCAATGTGTGTGACCTCATAGGATACCAAAGTATAGAGTAAACAGAGAATAATCTAAACTTGGCTTCCAATCTAGGAACCTTTAGGCTTACTATTCTAGACCAATATGGAACCCAGTGACTTTAGACGATCAAATGGGATTTCTAGCAAAGGCGTATGATCCCCCGATACCCAGAACGTCATGTGCTTGTGACTTGATCCAGTTCTGCAGTAGTAACCAATATAATACATTCCTTCCATCATTTTAAGTACCATCCTATTTACTAAGCTTGGATAAAGTGTTAGCATAAGTAATAGTCATAGTTATCCTGAAGTTAGACTTGTTCACAAAGAACACCACTCGCCTTTATGTACTGAGATTTTACTAGAAACCTGTTCTATCATCTGATACTCTTATCAGAGGTTTATATGTGTGTTACTTCAACAAGAGGCATTAAGGTACAACTCCCACTATATCAAGAGTGATGGATCCAATCTTGGCTACTCGGCTTACCAATGAATGGTCATCACTATACCCCTCAATCATTTGTATCATCTGGATAACAGGGTATGCATAAGTATGACCCAAAGTATAACAACTTTGACACAAGGTAGCCAATATCTCAGGTTTGAGGATATTAGTAGTGCTACTGCAATAAGAAGTAACACAAACAAATGGATACAGCTAATTCCAAGTGTCTATCTTATCACGGTCTCTAATGTATTACCTGAATGCATTCATGCGTTAACTCATGTACTACCTTCAGCTCATGAGATCAATTGCTTGGATCTAATCTAATGAGTAAGCTAACATATGCTAGTCTATCAATTTCATTGATGTCCATTCTCAATGAATCTATGACTAGGGATATTTAGACTTTTCAGGAGAAAAAGTGCTGAAATTAAAGAAGATATTCAAGTGGTCCTCACAAACAAAAGGTTTTAGTGCGGTATGTTGGAGAAACCTCATTAAAATCAAAGATAAAAGGAATCCTTTGACATGCGCCATTTCTCAGTGCCCCCGTGCACCTCTGCAACTTCAACAAGTCAACAAATTGTAGAATTCTATATTGCATCTTGCGTGCCTCTCCAGCAGAATGAATTTCTTAAAGACAATGAGTTTTTGACACATCAAGATTAACTGATTAATCTCGCGCTTCAAAGTTCAAAATCTCTATCTCTAAACGTCCTAGAATTTATTTGAAACTGGCAAATTCAAAAGATTTAAAGAGAATAGAAATTGAAGAAACTATCAGGATGAGAAGTTTGCAATGGGTACCTCTAAGATCTTCAACTTTGAATAGAAGATTGGAGTAGATGTTCAAACTTGGTTAATTTCCTCGAATTTCTTATAGAGCTGAACCTTTGTTCATTTCATTCTCAGCTTTCAGTAATTCTAAATCAAGCAAACACAAATTGTTCAATCTATTTGTAATAGAGAGATAGCACTTAAGACTTAACATTGTAAAGCATTCAAAATTTTATAAGTTGAAATCCTCTATTTGCATTTCTTTGAGAAATTTGAATGACAGTTTAGGAAGGGTACCTAAATTGTGTTTGAGAGGTAGTTAGAAAGAAAGGTACTTTCTCTAATTTGTCTACTCATTGTAAAGGCTTCTTCGCCTAAGGAAGGAAGAAAATACTAGTGGATTAAAGATCAGAAAGGAATCCAAGGACTAGAGGGAGGCTAGGGGCCGAACCAGGGTAAATCTCGGGTGTTAACATTCTATCCTCATCACTCATCCTTTTTGCACCTATCTCATTCATCATTCTTTCTATTTTATAATTGTTGCTTTAAAAATCAATCTGAGCTGAGTAAAGTACTCAGTAGCAATAGAAGATAAACTATGCCAGCGAAGTTGAGCATTTATAATTTTTAGACCTAGCTCAGCATATTTTTCACTCAGCACGCATCTAATAATCGAACTCGGTAAAGTTTTTTATAAAACTCAAAAAGAACAAAGAAACACATTTACCGCCCCCCCCCCCTTGTTGTTTATATTAAACCGTTTAAGACCAAATCCTTGAGGAAGGGACTGGTCCCAAATCCCCAAATAGGTATAGCTACTATTGGGCCAGTACAATTTCATGATGATGCCGGTCCCAGACAGATAGGGGGTACTGGTCTGGTACCAGCCAAGCACAAAGTTTTTCATTTTTTGCTTAATTGCTTGTATTTTCACATCATTTTAGGCCTCCCACGATGGTGTGAGTGGACAACACGGAAGCGATGGGCCAAAAGTATGCTAAGATGAGAGGAGTGGTCCACCGAGGTGTTTTTGAAAAAAAAAATATCGGGTCGAGGACTCAAAAGGTTTAAAAGAGAATATGAAAATGATTTAGATCATCAAAACCCGAATCCGATATCTCGTAGTTTAGAGTCGCCACCTAGATTAGCTCTTTCAATAATTAAAGTCTAGTGAGGCTTAAAGTGTGGGGGATGGTCCACTAAGACACATAGATTCAGGTTCGTGATAAGTTACTTAGATATTGCTGGATCACATTAAATTAAATCAACAGAAAATCGTATTTCTTAGTTGTGCATATTCGAACTTATGTCATTTTCGTGTTTATGATATGATGTATCACGCATGCAAAAGCAATAAATACATAGATAGTAAAGTAAATAAATGCGGAAAAATAAATTAATAAATTACAGAACCTCAAGGATGCAACCGCCCACCTAATCTATTAATTACATTTCCTTTAAATATAATTACAATACCCGAATGAAAATAAAATCTTAGGCATACATCTAACCTAATCTACCTGCATCCACAAAGGTTAGCACATGAGATATAGCACAACATGAAAAATTACACATATGCTCGATTTAATTTTGAAGAGACCCGTGCGGCCTAATTAAAATATTGGAGATTAACATTCTTATTTTGGAAGAAAAAAATTCATTTTATTTACAAATATCTTGCTCATTTTCATTTAATGAGGATGACGCATGGTAAAAGGTGAGGTATGTTATCCAGGAATAATTTTAATTCCCTTCTTGGGGGTATTCTAATATGTATTTGCAAAATCTCCACAATTAATTAAATTAAAATATAAATAAAAGCATCAAAGAAAGCTACATAATAAAATAAATAAAATGACAATTAAATAAATAATTAAAATAAAAAGAGTTAATAAAATAAAATTTAAAGCATAAAAGGAATAAAATAAATCCTAGGTCGATGACTAGTGAAGCCCGAATATACCTAGCAAGTATACTAGTTTGTTTTTAGTAGTAGGTGGCAAGACCAAGTGTCATCCCACACGGAGCAAGGGAAATATTTTAAATCTTTTAAGTAAATTGGCAAGTTAACAAGTCACGAAAATATAATAGATGAGAAAAATAAACAAAGTAGTCAAATTTATGATTGCTTTAAATTGAAAATAGATTGCTGTGACTGAAATTAACAATAAATAAAGGTATAGGCATAACCAGCAAGTTAAATAGGCTTAGAGGCAACTTCCTTCTGTTATTCTAACATATTTTAGCACGTAGATCTAAGGTGTCTTGCACTAAATTCACTAAGCTCAGCATACTATCATATTGCTTTGATTCTATAAAGTTTCATTCCGGGATTTCTCCACATGCAAGTTACACTTTAAGCATTAAGAACAAGCAAGCATTCTATTAAATTTAATAGAAACCCCCATCACACTCCTAATCCCTTTCGGTAAGTGCGAAGTGTGTGTTTCATGTTAGTTCCATGTTCACAATTCACCTTTCGGTCCTTCTTGATTCCACTAAACATAAGTTTGGCCAAACTTATGAGACGTTGACGATCAAACATAAAAAAATCAATCTTAAGATGACGTTAAAATAAAAGAAGAAAGTTAATAAAACCTCTTAACAGCCCAATCAGCTTGCTGGCTCAGCCAGCTAGAGAGTTAGTTAGCAAAAGACATGATAAAACATGAAAACAATAAAAAAGACAATGATTTGGACATGAGAAACAAAATATTCAATTTAAAAGTGATTAAAGTAAACACAACAATACTAAAGAACCAATCCCAAAAAGCTACTATCCAAAAAGAAAAGTCTCCTATTTATAGATGCAAGTGGGTCAATCCAGAACATCCACTTACACTTAAAATATTATAAAAAATTCCTACACCACAAACACAAGTGGAGTCTTCAACAAGCTAAGGGAGATTCTCCAACATTCTAGGGTCAATTTGGTCAAACTTCCTTCCCAAAATATCAGCTACAAAAGTGGATTGAGCTTCCTCTCCCTTAATGGGCCGTGGGTCATGTCCAGCAGCCTTATACAGTCTGTTTTCATTGCTTTCTTTCTGGTTTCTTCAGCAATCAGCTTACCATTGAGAGCAACCTGCAAAAATCAGAAAAGCTTTATAATTTCTATAATTCAACTCCGAATTGGGTGATTTTAAAGCCATTTATACTTGTATTTTCTTGGTATAATTTGCACTTATCAAATATCCCCATGCTTAAACATTTTCTTATCCTCAAGCAAAAGGTAAAACATGAAATCAGAAAAGCAAAATTAAGGACAGCAATCAGCATTCCACCTGTTTCTTTTGAAAAAATATAATAGTCCAAGGAGAATACATGGATTAAGGAAGAAGATGATGCACCCACATTAGCAAGTTAACTTAGCTTCAGAAACAGGTTAAGACTATAAATCAGAGCTAATTCATCAATAACAATGTCAATCAATGCAGCCAAACTGCCTCATCAAAGGATTTCACTCAATTCACTCAAGGTGTTTCGGTTGAGTTTTCAGAATTCGCTCCTCGGCTATGCATAACATTCTTAAGTCTATAGGCTTGATAATCGATCCTGTCTCCACCACTACATTTTGATCACTAACATAATCAAAAGGACTTTATGATGGGTTGTAATGTAGATTTAGGGTTAGGGTGTGTCAAGAGAAGGGCTTTTGTGGGTTAGGGATTTTACCAAATAATAAATAGCAAGTTGTATCATAGTTTCAATCACCAACTCATGCAAAAGAAGAAGTAAAGCATAAGGAATAAGAGGAGAGCAATCTAAGCATTTTTTAACAAAATAAGAGAGAATTTTAGCAATCATTCTAGCATGGATACCTAGAGATAGAATTCAACAAGCTTTCATGAAGTGTGATGGTAAGATTGAGCTTCCTTTGAAGAAAACAATTTATTGATTTCTTTTTCTACCTTTTCTTTTCTTTTCTTTTTCTTTCAACCATTTTTTTCTTCTCTCTCTCTCTCTCTCTCTCTCTCTCTCTCTTTTGGTAATATTGAATAACATCGAGGTTGAATTTTTAAGTAAAGAATTAAAGAAAGCTAATGAGATTTCCTTGAATTGATTGTAGAAAACACAAGTTAGCAACCAAACTGATTTACAAATTTGCTGTATTTAATGAAAATCCTTAGGAAAATCCGGGGTGAAAAAGAGCAATCAAAGTGAAAAAGGTTTTGGGTTAAATTATTATGTGTTTTATGAAAGAAATAAGTTAAAAGTCTCAACGGGGCTTATCTAGGGATATATTCATTTTAAAGGGTGGCTTTTTGGTCAAAAAGGAGGGTGAATCCTGGTGCCTTTATCATTTTATGCAAGTGATCAAAGATGTGGTCTTGACAAGTACTACCAAATCAAGTTCTAGCTTAAGCATGCATGTGCAAGACCTCTCAACAAGGAAATTCAAGCAATATTGTATGATTCAAAGAGGAAACAGCTCAAATCCTTACTAAAAAAAATTGGGTTAAGTTGCAGTTGGTTCATTTTAGGCAAAGTTATTAAAAAAGAAGTTTTAATTTTCAGTCCATCTTGCTTAATCAACCTCATTACTTGCTAATGTAAGTTTATCATCAAGCAACCAAACTCTAAGTATTTTAAAAGGACTACTTGTTTTCAAAAGATCAAAGTTTCATGCGAATTACTAGAAAATCGAAAACATACTTAAAATAAATATTTATAGTCATCAACAACAACAATAAGTTATAGTACACAAAATATTAGCAAGGGACACTTTGAATTCAAATAGAATGTTAAGCAAGGGAAATCTGATTTTTTAGCAATTTGTACCAAAACACAAGTGTAATGGTAAGTAATCACCAAACAATAGCAAGCAAATAATCCTCCCCATACTTACAAACTACTTTGTCCTCAAAGCAAAAATAGTGATAATTCAAAACAGTAACAAGTATGGAAAGTAAGTGAAAATTACCTAGCATGCATTTTCTAAATTTATAAAGATTGCTAAGCTCAAGTGGAAGTGAATTACTAGATTTAGGAAGTAACCAAAATTTTCAAAAATCAAAATTTTAAGTATGTAGGACAACAAGAAGAGGAATATTTGAGTATTTGATGTTAGCTCCTCATACTTAAATTGTTGTTACCCTACAAAATGATAAAAAAAGTATCAAGATTAAAAGTGTACTAAGAAAAGTATATATTTACAATAGAAAATGAGCTTAGGCCCATCAAAATTTGCTTCAATTGATGTTTGAAGCAGACACCATTCTTTTTTGAGATTGCTTTAAGGTGGGTTTAGTTGCTGTGTTTCAACAGCAACCTTAATTTGCTCATTGGACAAATACGGCTTTAATCTTTGACCATTAACCTTGAATATTTGCCCAATTTGATTCATGATTTCAATAGCCCCATGAGATAACCTTTCATCAGAGTATAGGGACCTATCCATAGTGATTTGAGCTTGCCTGGAAATAATCTCAACCTTAAGTTAAATAGAAGAACTTGCTGCCCAGGTTGAAATTCCTTTAGTTAAATCTTTTTATCATGCCATTTTTTAGTTTTCTCCTTGTAGTTCAATGCATTCTCATAACTGAACAATCTAAATTCTTCCAATTCATTTAGCTGCAACCTTCTTTGCACACCAATAGCATTCCTGTCAAAATTTAGAAAAGGTAATTCCCATAAAGCTATAAATTCTAACTCAACGGGTAAGTGGCAAGCTTTTCCACATAGCAATCTAAATGGAGACACCCCAATGGGAGTTTTATAGGCTGTGCGGTAAGCCCAAAGAGTGGTATCAAGCTTGTTAGCCCAATCCCTCCTAGAATTTCTCACAGTTTTTTCAAGAATGAGCTTAATCTCTCTATTAGAGATTTTCGCTTGCCCACTTATTTGTGGGTGATAGGGAGTAGCAATTCTATGAGTGACACCATATTTATTCAGCAATCCTTCAAACTGACTATTATTGAAATGTGTTCCTTGATCGCTGATGATTGCTCTAGTTACTCCAAAACGAGTAAAAAGCTTTTTGAGAAATCTTACCACTACCCTCACATCATTTGTACGGCTAGCCATAACTTCTACCCATTTACTAACATAATCAACAGCAAGAAGTATGTATTTATTACCATATGAGCTTGGGAATTTCCCCATAAAGTCAATTCCCCAAATGTCAAAAATTTCACACACAACAATGTTATTTAAAGGCATAGCATTTCTTGCAAAGATATTATCTATCCTTTGACACTCATTGCACTCCATAACAAACCTTTGGCAATCTTTAAAGATTTTTGGCCAATAGAGACCACATTCAAGAACTTTTGCTGTCGTGCGATTTGCTCCAAAGTGACCTCCAGCCTCTTTGCTATGGCACATTTTTTAAGATTGCTGGGATTTCATCTTTTGGAACACATTACCTTATTATTTTATCACAAGCAAGGTAATTTGCAATGTCATCAAACCAAGGAAGTGATCTTTTTGCAAAAGAAATTTTCATTCGAAAATGAATCAGTGATCTCAAGTTGCTCTACTAGGTTGCTCGTTGATATTCTAGACAAGTGATCAGCAGCTACATTTTCTGATCCCTACTTATCTTGGATCTCCAAATCAAACTCCTAGAGTAACAGCAACCATCTTATGAGTCTTAGTTTTGCATCTTTTTTTGCCAGGAAGTTTTTTAAGGCAGTATGATCCGTGAAAATAGTGACTTTTGACAAGAACAAGATCTACACTTGTTAAATGCGTATACCACGGCAAGCAGCTCTTTCTTAGTCAGTGTAATTTTGTTGTGTTTCCATCAATGTTTTGCTTGCATAGTAGATGGGCCGAAAATGCTTGTCAATACGTTGACATCGAACTGCTCATATGCAAGTATTACTTGCATTGCACATCAGCTCAAA
The DNA here is from genome assembly GCA_949673415.1 of Euphorbia schlechtendalii. Lineage (NCBI taxonomy): Eukaryota > Viridiplantae > Streptophyta > Magnoliopsida > Malpighiales > Euphorbiaceae > Euphorbia > Euphorbia schlechtendalii. The sequence goes on along the minus strand of CATIWQ010199340.1, from coordinate 325 downwards.
AGGTTTCTCCTAATTAGGAGCAATTAGAATGGGCGCATTAACTAACCTTGATTTGAGTTCTTGAAAGGCATTGGAGCAAGCTTCATCAAACTTGAATTCAACATCTTTGTGAAGAAGTGCTATCAAAGGTTGATGATAAGTGTATAATTACACTTAATATCATATTAATTTTATATACTAAACACTATAATTTAAGTCATTTTTATACTTCATATAAAAGATTTCACGTGGTATGTAGTTATTTTTGGTGCAAATGCAGATACTAGGTAAATCTTGGGAGTAAAATGATCTAAAGTGGAATTCTATGTAAAAAGAGTGAAAAAGG
>CATIWQ010199331.1:0-35935 GCA_949673415.1 Euphorbia schlechtendalii | reverse complement strand
TTTGAACTTATATCTTATCGATAGGAAAGTGGGAGACAATGTTTTTTTCTTCATTATTAAATAAAAAATCCTAGGAGTTATTAAAGTCGAAACCTTTTGAATAGATTGCTCTAAGGTAAATGAGTTTTTGACGCTTTAGATTAACAGATTAATCTCACACCTCAATGTTCAAAAACTCTATCTCTAAACATCCTAGAATTTGTTTCAAATGGGAAAATTCAAAAGATTTGAAGAGAAGAGAAATTGAACACAAAATTAGAACGAGAAGTTTGCAACGGCTACTTCCAAGACCTTCAACTATAAATAGAAGACTAAAGTAGACATTCAAACTTAGTGAATCACCATGAATTTCTCTAAGAGATGAAACTCTGTTCAATCATTCCCAGCTTTAGAAAATGTAAATAAAGTAATCAAGTAAATGCAAATTGTCTAATCTATTTGCAATAGAGAGATAGCACTTTAGATTTAACATTGTAAAGGATTCAATGTATTTTATAAGTTGAAGTCCTTTATTCGCAATTTCTATAAGAAATCTGAGTGACAGTTTAGGAAGGGTACCTAAATTGTGTTTGAGAGGTAGTTAGAAAAGAAGGTACTTTCTATAATCTCATCTGCCCAATGTAAAGGCTTCTCCGCCTAAGGAAGGAAGGAAAACACTAGTGGATTAAATCTTGGAAAGGAATCCGGGGACTAGAGGTAGGCTAGGGGCCAAACTAGGATAAATATCAAGTGTTAACATTCTAACCTTATTCACTTATCTTTATCGCATCTATCTCATTCATCATTTTGTTTGTTTTACAAGTTTTTCTTTAAAAACTAATATGAGATGAGTAAAGTACTTAGCAACGATGAAAGATAAACTGTGCCAGCAAAGCTAATCAATTTATAGTTTTTAGACCCAGCTCAGTAAGCTTTCACTTAGCACACATCTAAAAACTAAACTTCGATAATAATTTTTATAAATATAAAAAAGAGCCAAGTAAATCATTCAACCCCTCTATTGTTTATATTAAGCCATTTAGGATAAACAAAATTGAAAGAATTCCGAGTATGACATATAGACTATGATAGAGAGTCTGTTTGATAAATATTCACCCTTCTTAAAAGATTATCTTATGTCAAGAGAGACCAGCAAGACATCTCAGTTTATCAAGAAACTTGGATGTTTTGAAAAGAGTTTGAAGGCTAGAGGAGTAGGTACCTTGGCAAGTAAGAGTTGTTTAGAAGGTAAGGGTTTAAAACCTATCAACATGAAGGTAAAAAATGTGAGGAGAAGCCGAAAGGGGTATGCTTCATGTATGGAAGGCTCGGATAGTTGAAACGTGATTGCAAAGCTCTAATTTCTGAATAAGTGAAGAAGAAGCCAAGTGAGGCATCTACTTCAGGTATGTTCATGATAGAGAGTTTCTCTAAAGTTCTTTATGAGTCTACATGGGTATTGGATATTGGATATTGGTTGTGGTACTCATATCTGTACTTTCATGTAGGTGTTGCAGAATATTAAGAGGCTTGCAAAGAGGGAAATGGACCTAAGGGTTGGAAATGGAGCACGGGTTGCTGCAACAGCTGTGAGGACATATAGCTTTCATTTTCTTAATGGCCTAATTTTATTTTTGAACAATTGCTATTATTTTCCTAATGTCACTAATAATATTATTTCTATTACGCGTTTAGCAACAGATGGATTTAAGCTTTTATTTTCCAATAATTATTATCAAATTCAATGAGAAAATGTTCTTTATGCTTGTGTAATATGTGTTGATGGCATTTCTGTTATAGATACTAAAACTAAAATTCTAAATATGAACATTGTTAAGAAATCAAAGTTAGATAATGAGAAATCTTCATACTTATGGCATTGTCGTCAAGGCCATATAAATGAGACTCGCTTAACTAAGTTACACAAATGTGGTTACTTAGGCCCAATGGAATGGGAATCCTATGGGGCGTGTGAACCTTGTTTAAAGGGAAAGATGACTAAGGAACCTTTCAATGAAAAGGGTCAGCGTTCCATAAGTACTTTGGAAATAATACATTCCACTGTATGTGGTCCAATGAGTGTTAAGACACATGAAGTTTTCGTCTACTTCATAAATTTTATTGATGATTACTCACGATATGGTTATTTGTACCTAATGAGGCACAAGTTTGAAAGTTTTGACAAATTCAAATAATTCAGAATTGAAGTAGAGAAACAACATGGGAAAGGTATGAAGACCCTTCTATCTAATTGAGGTGGTGAATACTTAAGCCAAGAGTTTCAAGATTATCTAAGGGATACTGGTATTTTATCCCAATGGACACCTCCTTATACACCCCAACACAATGGAGTGTCGGAAAGGAGAAATTGAACACTACTCGATATGGTTCGGTCCATGATGAACTAAGTAGAACAAAACATATCCTTTTGGGGTTATGAACTTGAGAGCATAGTTTATATTCTAAATAGAGTTCCCTCAAAATTAGTAGATCAAACACTATACGAATTAAGGTATGGTAAGAAACTAACTCTTTCTCACCTAAGAGTTTGGGGATGTCTTGCTTATATAAAGAAGATAAGTTCATATAAGCTGGGTGCTAAGTCTGACATGTGTCTATTTGTAGGTTACCCTAACGAGACTATGGGTTATACCTTTTAAAATCCCAAGGAACAAAAGCTACTTGTTTCGAGGAATGCTGGGTTCCTAGAGAAGGAGCATATACTTGCAAAAGTTAGTGGGAGCAATCTTGAGCTAGGCACTCAATAGGATCAAATAGACAATCAAATGATTGTTCCTACACCTGTTACACAAGAATGTGTAAACATGAAATAACCTATTATAACACTAACATTGCATAGGTCAAGTCAGGCTCTAATCACTCCCTAGCGATACGGTTATTTCATCACCAATGATAAGCATATCTTCCTTATGGAGGATGATGAGCCCAAGACTTACAAGGAGGCAAATGGTTTATAGCCATGAAGTTAAAGATGGACTCCATGTACAAAAAATAAGTTTAGAACTTGGTTGATGCTCCAAGTAGGATTAAGCCCATATGATACAAGTGGGTTTTCAAGAAGAAAAATGACATGGATGGTAATATGACTACCTATAAAGAAAGACTAGTTGCAAAATGTTACAGTTAAAAAGAAGGTATTGACTATGATGAAAACTTTTCACCAGTAACCATGTTAAATTCTATCATAATACTCCTTGGCATCATTGTTCATAATGATTAGGAGATCTAAAAGATGGATGCGAAAATAGCGTTCCTTAATGGGAACTTGGATTGGGATGTATATATGATACAACTTGAGGTTTTACATCCCAGGATGGCTTGATGGTATGCAAGTTGTAAAGGTCCATTTATGGACTTAAGCAAGCATAAATGAGTTGGAATATTAAGTTTGACGAGGTAATCCGAGAAACTGGTTTTGCGTCAAATGCTAATGAGCCATGTGTATATAAGAAGGTTAGTGGGAATGCGACCATTTTCCTGGTATTATATTTCAATGACTTATTACTAATAGGAAACAATGTTCCTTTTCTTCAAATAGTAAAGTCATGGTTGTCAGAGAAGTTCTCCATGAAATACCTTGCAGAAGTAGCTTTCATACTTGGTATAAAGATCTACCATGATAGATCTAGAAGGCTGCTAGGTCTTTCTCAAAGTACATACATAGATAAGGTTTTGGCTAGATTCAACCTTGAGAAGTCAAGAAAGAGTTATATCCCAATGTCTCATGGGATTAACCTTTCTAAATTTGAGTATCAGAGAACACAATAGGAGAGACTACGCATGAATGGAATACCTTATGCTTCAGTGATAGGATCCATCATTTATGCTATTGTATGCACTCGGACTAATGTCTCACATGCATTGAGCGTCATGAGTAGATTTCAATTTGATTTAGGTGAGAAGCACTAAATGATCGTTAAAACTATCCTTAAGTACTTACGTAGGACTAAGGATATGTTTTTGGTTTATGGAGAAAGGGATCTCTCTATGAAGGCATACACTATTGCGAGATTTCATTCTGACAGGGATGATTACAAATCCCAATCAAGACACATGTTTATGTTAAATGGAGGGGTAGTTGTTTGGAAAAGTTTCAAATAGGATACGTCTACCGATTCAACCACTGAATCTGAGTATATAGCTGCTTTTAAAGTAGCTAAGCAAGCTATCTGGCTAAACGGATTTATTGGTGATCTCGGTATGGTGTCCAACATTGTAATTCCAATAGCGGTCTGTTGTGATAACAATGGAGATATTTCTCAGGCAAAGGAACCACGGTCTCATCAGAGAAACAAACATGTACTTAGAAAATACCATCTCATTCAAGAGATAGTAGCTAGAAAAGATATAAGCTTTGAATACATTGTTTCGGATCAGAATCTTACGGGTGGGCTAACGAAGCCATTGATTGAAGTTAAGCAAGACCAGCATGGTAACGAGTATGGCATGAAGCACATGAACAATTGCCTCTAGTGCAAGTGGGAGATTATTAGACATGATGTATGCCCTAAAGGCAATTAGGAAGATATATCTTTATTAGTTATAATGTACAAACTACTGGTTAATCAAGATAGTAATTGAACATGCAACATTGTAAGGCCGCTCATGCGCATTGTGCGGCGACTTGCTCGCAAGCCCTAATGGGCTTGCCTTGCCCTCTCAAGCCAGGCTTACGGGCTGTCCCACAAGCCTAGCTTGTGGGCTATTAGTGGGCTTGTTGGCCGCTAGTACATACGGGCCTAGCCAGCGCGTTAGCAACCTACGAGACTTTTAGCTTTTGGGGTAGCTGCGTAGGCCCCACTCTAAACAACCTATGTTCTTTTAGGGCCCACTCACAATGGGGAAAATTCCCTTGCTTCTCTTCATGTAATTTTCCCAATTTTCTCCTTTAATCCTTTTAATTATTAATTTGGTCCAACTAATTAATAATTTATCCAACAAATTCGATAACCTAAATATTCTTGGTAAAAAACCCGGTCTATAGGTTCTTTACTTAGTCCGATAAAGACCCAAAGTGTGTGAACTCATAGGATCTTGAAGTATAGAGCTGCTAGAGGTTATCTTAAACTTGGTTTCCCATCCGGGAACCTTTAGGCTCAATTTTCCAGACTGATATGGAATCTGATAACTCTAGACGATCAAATGGGCTTTCTAACAAAGGCGTATGATCCCCCGAAACTCAGAACATCACATGCCTGCGACTTGATTCGGTTCTATAGTAGTAACCAATACGATACACTCCTTCCATCGGGTTAAGTACCATCCAATTTATTGAACTCGGATTGAGTATTAACTCATGTAATAGTTCTAGTTATCCTGGAATTAGACTTGTTCACGAAGAACACCACTCACCATAATCAATCAATATTAACTAGAAACCCATTCTATCAATCTTATACTCTGATTAGAGGTTTATGAGTGTTTCTCTTCAATGAGAGGCCCTAAGGTACATCTCCCATTATATCACAATATCTAGAGCGAAGGATCCCTTCTTGAGTACTCGGCTTACCAACATGTGATCATTGCTATACCCGTAATCACTCGTGTCATCCTAAGTACCAGTGTATGAATAAGTATGACCAAAAGTATAATAACTCCTACATAAGGTAACCAGTATCTTAGGTCTTAGGATACTAGTACTTCTACAACAATAAGACATGACACCAACACATGGATATAGTTATTTCCAAGTGTTTGTCTTATAGCAGTCTCCAATGTATAATTCGAATACATTCATGTGTTAACTCAAGGTACGACCTTCAGCTTGTGAGATCGGTTGCTTGGAACTAATCCAAGGAGTAAGCCTACACATGCTAGTCTATCCACTTCATTGATGTCAGTCTCAATGAAACTATGGCCAGGGATATTTAGACTATTCACAGTAACACGTATGTGCAGTTCTTATTGAGACTGGACATCAATGAAGTGGACAGACTAACATGTGTAGACTTACTCTTTGGATTGGATCCAAGTAGCAGATCTCATGAGTTGAAGGTGGTACCTTGAGTTAACACATGAATGTATTAGAGTAATACATTAGAGACCGCTATAAGATAGATACTCAGAAATAACTATATCCATGTGTTAGTGTCATATCTTATTACAGTAGTAGTACAATTATCCTTAGACTTGAGATACTAGTTACCCTATGTAGGAAGTTTTATACTTTGGGTTATACTTATTCATACCCTTGTAATCAGAATGATATGGGTGATTATGGGTATAGTGATGATCACTCGTTGGTAAGCAGAGTAGTCAAGATGGGATCCATCGCTACTGATATATTGATATAATGGGAGTTGTACCTTATGGCCTCTTGTTGAAGTGACACACTCATAAACCTCTTATCAGAGTACAAGATTGATATAATAGGTTTCTAGTTAATCTTTATACATTATGGAGAGTGGTGTTCTTCGTGAACAAGTCTAATTCCAGGATATCTATGGCTATTACATGAGCTAACTCTTAATCCGAGCTTAATAAACTAGATTGTACTTAACCTGATGGAAGGAGTGTTTTGTATTGGTTACTATTGCAGATTCGGATCAAGTCACAAGCACTTGACATTCCAAGTATCGAGAGATCATATGCCTTTGCTAGAAAGCCCATTTGATCATCTAGAGTTATCGGGTTCCATACCGGTCTGGAACACTGAGCCTAAAGGTTCCTAGATGGGAAGCCGAGATTAGTTTAACCTCTAGTGGCTCTATACTTCGGGATCCTATGAGGTCACACACTTTGGTTCCTTACCAGACTAAGTAAAGAACTTATAGATTGGGTCTATGCTTAGAATATTAAGAAGGTCAAAATCTTTGGATGAATTATTAATTGGTTGGACTAAATAATAATTAAAAGTTAAGGAAGGGGTTTTGGAAAAATTGTACAGGGGTGAGCAAGGGAAATTTTTCCCCATTGGAAGTGGGCTCCACAAACACAAGATGTTCACAGGTTGGGGGCACGCGCAGCTACCACATGAGTATTTTAGCTCATAGGCCAGTAGCTTGCGCTTGCACATAGCCAGCGCATGTTTGCGGGTAACAAGCTCGTAAGCGCTTGCCCGAGCCTGCTACAGAGGCCCAGCATTGTGGCTCACAAGCCAAGCTTGCAGGATAAGGAAAGCCCATTATGGCTTACCTTGTGGCAGCCGCATAGGCAACATAAGCGGGCTATGCACACTGGTTAGCCCGCACAGAGCTAGAGCTCCGCGCGGTATCCGGCATGTGGGATGGGAATATTCCCATCCCAAGTTGGTTTTGAGGGGAGCTTTTTGCTCCCCTCCCACTATAAATAGTGGCCACCCCCTAATTTTCAATACACTTCGGCTCAGCCTTTCTTCTGAGTTTTGACATCTTTTTTTTGCGAGCTTTTTGCGAAATCTTCCACAAGTTTCTCTATCATTGCCAGAATTGTTTTGAAGGCCCATTCATATTTTAAAGAGTGCCTTCTAAGTTTTATTTTCAGGTTGGTGTTCGAGAGGTCTAGCAGCTGTTATCTTCCAATGAGTTCTTCCTCAACAGGAGGTTTTGGTCAGCCAAGATCTGTGTGGATCAATCATAGAGGCTGTTTTATTTTGGAGGCTAATGCTAAATGAGTGCTATCCATTTGTTCTAAGGGAGTGCTGCACCAATGGGAAGGTACGCATCAACTAGTAATCCTCTTAACTTGGATGCTAGGTTTATTTAATTAAGTTTTACAAACTTATAAGCATCTATGGAACTTTTCAACTTAGATTATATCAATCATGGCATTCTTAGGAGTTCCTTTAGGGTTAATTTTAAGATTTGAAATTCTGCCTTGCAAGTTTGCAATAATTAACCAGCATCGATAACCTAGTGCATAGACTCCCATTGTAGATCCGAGTCTTCCAAGAGTGATTAGGACTCATCACAATCACCCGCTCGAAAGTATTATTGATGATGTTCATAATCATGTCATGATGCAAGGACAGCTCAACAAAATAATGTGCCATCCATCTTTTATCTCTTTGATTAAACCCAAGAAGTTCGAAGATGTAGAAAGAGATGATTATTGGATGATAGCGATGCAAGAAGAATTAGATCAGTTCAAATGCAATAATATTTGGGATCAAGTTCCTAAGCCCAAAGGAAAATCAATCATCAGAATCATAGGGTTTTCAAGAACAACCTTGATGAAGATGGCGTTGTTATAAAAAACAAGGCTAGTCTTGTTACTCAAGGCTACAATCAGCAAGAAAGGCATAGATTGTGATGAAACCTATGCTCCTGTAGCTTGACATGAAGTTATCCAGATTCTATGTTCTTTTGCATCCCATATGAATTATAAATTGTTTGAAATGGATGTTAAAAGTGCATTCCTGAATGGCTTTATTCAAGAGGAAGTTTTGTGCTCCAGCCTCCAAGCTTTGAAGATCCAAAGAATCCTGAGCATGTCTTCAAACTGAAGAAAGCTCTCTTGGGATTGAAGCAGGTTCATAGAACTTGGTATGAGAGGCTAACCAATTTCCATATCAACAAAGGCTATGAAAGAGGGAAACAAGATACGACTCTGTTTATGCAAAGAAAGAAGGAAGACATCTTGCTTATCCAAATCTATGTGGATGACATCATCTTTGGAGCAATCGATGAGAAACTATGCAAGGAGTTCAACAAGCAAATGAAGAGTGAATTTGAAATGCTAATGATGGGAGAGCTCAACTTTTTCCTTGGACTACAAATCAAGTAGTGTGAAAATGGAATTTTCATCAACCATACAAAGTATGCCAAAGAAGTCCTGAAGAAGTTTGATATGGAGCATTCGAAGCCAATGTCCACTCCCATGGCTAGTGACACAATTTTAAGTAAGGATGAATCAGGTAAGCCTATAGACAGTAAGTTCTACAGAGTTATTATTTGTTCTCTCCTTTACTTAACTACTAGTAAGCTTGATATTCAATATTTTGTGTGCTATTGTGCACGTTATCAAGGTGACCCTAGAGAATCTCACTTAGTAACTGTTAAGAGAATTCTCCGGTACTTGCAAGTATCTATTGTTGCAGGTTTGTGGTATCCCAACAGCTCATATTTCACTCCTAGCGAATTCACAGACGCTGACTATAGTAGAGAGAAGCTCGATAGAAAAAGAACCACAGGAGGATGTCATTTCCTTGGAGTGTACCTTATCTCTTGGTACAACAAGAAGCAAACTTTTGTTACATTGAGTACAGCAGAAGCTGAGTACATGGAGGCAGGAAGTTGTGTAGGATAACTTCTATAGATTATTAAGCAGCAAGTAGAGGATTATGGTATAAAGTTTAAAGGCCTTAAATTTATGTGTGATAGCAAGAGCGTAATTGACCTATCCCAGAATCTAGTTCAACATGACAGGATAAAGCATGTCAATATAAGACATCATTTCATAAGGGATCATGTGCTAAGGGGAGATGTCAAACTAGAGTATGTTCTCTCAAAAGAATAGCAAGCTGGCATATTCACCGAACCATTAGCAAAGGAGCAATTCAATGTTCTTAGGAAGCTAATTGGAAGGGTGAACCTCATGTGAAAAAAATTCAAGAATTTTGGCTAAGTGTTAAAAATCAAGTCTCAACTCAGCCGAACAAGGTAACAAGTATTTAACACCGTTAACATTTATAGTAACGCTATGATGTTCAATTTTGTGGTTAAAACTCAAAAGCTATTTATCAAAAGGATGTTTTGAATTGGAACTATGTGAAATCAAAACTCACTATTTTACTATGTCAGTTAAAAGCTTGTTAATCTCAGCATTCATTTTTTATCTTGTGTTGTGCAAGTGACATGTATCATCTATAAGTTGAAGAGCCTATATAAATGGTATCATGCTAGAGAGAGAAGGTCACTTGAAATTTTGAAATCTCAATCATTTTTGCTAAGAACCCAAAATTCTTTCTTCTCTCAATTCTCTCAACTGCAATGGCTAACACAAGGAAACCTCTGAAGCTCCAAGGCATGTCAATGAAAAGCATGTTTGTTCATATCGATGGAACTACAGAAAGGATTATCTTTTCTCATGGAACTGTCTTCACTAAGATCGACAGGCCAGAGAATCAAGACTTTGGTCTTGTATTTGAAGTGGATTATTATGGATTGCTGAAGAACAAATTTCTTTGCAAGGTCATCAAGAAATAGAATCTCAACTAATTTTTGTTGTTGGAGGGTCCAACCATCAAAAGCTTGATCCAAAGCTTCTATGGAAACCTCTACCCCATCTAGGGGTACTCTAATGCACTGATGGTGGAAATCAATAATGCTTCTCACCTTATATGCTCAAAGCTGGTGAGTAGTCTCCTCAACATGCCATTAAAGGGCACTAATCTAAGAAGGATGGGAGATAAAGAGTAAGTTACTATCCTAGAAGATTGGGAACTCCCTGCAGATTATGGATATGGAGAAATTGCTGCTTCATGGATGAGTTGGGAGGCAAGAGCTTGCCATGAGAATCTTATGAAGATGATTTTGCCCAAGATTGGGTTTTTAAGAAGCTTCATGTACTTCGAGAGGTGCATGACTACCATAAGGTAGAAGTTAAGCAGCTGAATTGGCTGATTTTGATTCTTCATAACCCGACCAAAGTTACTACTGTCTACCATTACAATTATCTGATCACTGCCCTCATGAAGGCTATGAGGATGGATGTTTCATCCTTTATAGATGGACTAGGCAAAACTGTGGTCCCACTGAAGAGAACGCTGGACATGAGCCACTTTAGCAAGCTGAAGAACAAGCAAGTCCACACTCGCTAAATTAAGGCCCATTACCTCAAGTAGAGAAAGAAAAGGTGGAACCAACTATGTTCCCCACAGATGTGCTGAAGGAGGATGAGGATGCCTTTGTGGAAGACTTTGAAGGCTCTAGCGAGGGAACTGAAGATGATGTTCCTCTTTCTTCTCAGTTGGAGCAAATTTCAACAGCCTCTACTCCTTCATCTCCAAAAACAAAGGCTGCAACTCAAAGGGTTAGACAAAGACAAGAAAAATCAAGGGCATCGAATATGACTTCCCAATCTCAAGCTTGGTAAAGGAACAAATTGAAACTTAAGACTCACACTCAAAGGGAAGATGAGGTGAAACAAAGAGCTGAAGAAGAGGAAGATGCTAAAGAACAAGGAGAAAGCCTATGCTAGAAAAAGCGTAAGCATGAGGAAGCTGAGGATGATGTAGGTCAAGGTCATTCAAAGAAAAGCAAAGAGAATCTTGAAACTATCAATCCTAGCGCTACTATCCATGTGGTGGAAGTTATCTCCAACGCAAGAGTCACTCAACAAAAAGATTTGCCACTGTTTGCTCAAAGAAGAATGTTAAGGTAGTGAGTAGTGATGAGGATTTTGATGATGTGGAAGTCATCAATCATGAAGAATCTACTCTTCTTGATTCAAGCATCCCAAGACTAATTCACACTCAAACTGAGACTCTTTCCATCTCAGGATGATTAACCTGAAACTGACCCATCCTTGGGTCAATTAGCCAATCCCAGGTACCTGAAAATACTACCACAATTTCTTTTGTAAATCCTTTACCAAACTCTCCTGTAAATCCTGAAATTTCTTCTTCTATATATTCCCAAATACCTACTTCCACTATAAATTCTCCTTCCAAAAAACATTATACTATAAATTCCCATGTATACACTCCTTCTCCATCTCACTCCCGAGAAAAACCCACCCATTTTTCACCTCCTCCAAACACTCAAACTGCTCTCATCCCTTCTCCTGTAAAATCCAAACCAGCACCTATTTCTTCTCAAACTATACAAAATACATCTACAACTACCATTTCTTGTAAACCATCCTCTACCCCTCTAATTCCTCTGATTAGGGAAGTTCCTGAAGTTGAGAACTCCACTCAACAAGGAAAAGCAAGTGAGGATGTTGCTAAAGCATATTTTATAGCTTGTGAAACAACCCCCTCCAGCGGTAAGCCACACCAAGAGTACTTGGCTGATTTAGACATCTTGGTCCATATAAGGGAGTTATTAAGAAAGAAATTCCCAACTCTCCAAACTGATGTTGAGTTGGATGGAGTAGTAAGCAGTGTGCTACTTGCTCAAGATTTGATGTACTTGTCCTCAAATCTAAGGAGAAGCTTCCCGAGTTCAATGAACACTTAAGCATTCCCTCAAAATTGGTATACTTTGAAGAATTTGAGAACATTCAGGGGAGTTTGTGCACAACTAGAAATCATTCTTGCAAAGGAAAGTGCTAAAATCTTGGTGGATAAGATGGTGCTAATTCTAACTAGACTTTCAGATTCTGTAGCTCAGCTCATTGTAGTTGTCTCTTCTATCTCCATGTCTACCATTATTGCCAATGTAGTAGTAGAAAAGATGAAAGGTATATAGACACTACTGCAAAGATGATGAATAGTTTGAATGCCAGTTTGGCAACTCAAGCTACGTAGTTTTACAAGTTTGGTGAAGAACAGACCAAGATAAAGAGAAGTAAAGATAACAAGTTAGTGAGATATCTAAGAAAATTAATGTCAATAAAGATCTTGGACACAACATGTACAAACTGATGGATAATCTGTCCAATATTATGGTTAAGGGATATCGGTGCTTCAATCAACGTCATGCCATCTTCCATCTACAAGAAAATATCAGCTAACCATAGAATGCCCCTCAAAGTGACAAGGACTGTCTTGCAGATCAAGGACCATTCCGTTGTCTACCTAGAGGGAGTCTTTGAGGACACGCTTGTCAAGGTAAATGATTTTGTTTTTCCAGCTGACTTTTATGTTCATGATATGTGTGACGTAGATAAGAAGGGGAGCATAGATTCACTGCTATGGGGACCATTCTTGAGCACTACAAAGACTAATATTGATGTACAAATGGGTCTTTATCGATGGAATTCAATGGCGAGATGGTCACATTCAACGTGTATAACGCTATGAAGACCCCAATAGAAGATTCAAGTCTTAGTAGCATTGACAACCTTGATCCCATTATCCAACAAATATTTGAAATGAATCTCTCTGATGAATATTTGGTCACCTTGACCAAAACTCTTGATATAGAGAATCCCGAAAATACAAATTGTGGAAGAAGCGATTTTCAATCTCAATCTACTTCCACACATGGAGAGATTAGAACCTAAATTTGATCTTCCTACGTTCAAAAAATTCATTCCTTCCATTACTCAACCATCGATGCTTAAACTCAAGAGCCTCCTTAATCATCTTAAGTATGCTTACTTAGGAGATAAGGAGACACTCTCGGTGATAATCTCGAGTAAGTTGAGCCCCAACGAGGAGACACAACTGCTCTCTTTGCTCCAACAATATAAAGAGGCAATTGGGTGGACGATAGATGATATAAAGGGGATCAGCCCACCACATGCATGCACAAAATCAACTTGGAGAGAGATATAAAGACCTGGTGCCAACCACAAAGGAGACTCGACCCACTCAAGATCAGTGAGATGTCCAAGCAAATTGATGTCAATAAAGATCTTGGACATAACATGTACAAACTGATGGATAATATATCCAAGATTATTGTCAACTATGATAAGAAAGTTGATAGAGTCATCAAAACAGTTGACGAGTCTATGAAGAAAATGGAAAAACATGTGTTAAACCTTAATGCTCTTGGAGAAAAACATAACTCAGTCTGTAAGATCATTAGTGAGGATACTGATGATTCAATAAGAAAAGTGCAGAAAACCCTCCTGGAAGCAATGGGAAAATTGTTTCCAGAGCTAACTGAGTCTCTACACCATGAAATGGTCTCTCAATACATAAGAAGTTCAATGCCCTTAAGGATCATCTTCATGATATGCAAAAGAATATGGAACAATTGGTCACTACCAAGATGTATGACTCAAGGGATATCGAGTTCATAGCTAAGACTATGAACAATTTTTCCCTCAGATCATTGATATGGAAGCAAAGTTGAAAATTGCCTTTTCTACATCAAATTTCAGAGGTCTCCTGTAGTACTTTCAACAGTTTTCCAGTCAAGGGTTTGATCAAATCGCCCATCTCACCCGGTGTCACCATTTGGTTCTCACTAAGCTTAATGATCAAAACATCTTTAGGTGGAAAGGAAAGGAATAGCTAGAGCAGGAAATCTCTCCAAACATCATAGGAAATCAAGAGGACTTTCAGTTTGCTATTGAATTCTTTAATGTTGGCCTTGAATAGATTGTCAAGTCATAGATGACAAATGGGGAGAATGTAGTTGAAGATGCAACGAGGATTGCACAACAATAAAGAGCTTCACTTTCGTAAAAGCCTCACCATCCTCAACCTCATCAACAACAACATCCTCAAAATCAACAACACCATCAAAGGAACTATATAAAAGGTGGAGGACCATCTTCTTCTTAGTATCATAGATAGCTTTAGAATAGATTCAAACTTGTAATCATGCTTCAATGTAATCACTCAGTGTAGAACACAATTTGTGTACTGCCTAAGTTTTTTGTTATTAATGAAAAATTTCAAGTTTGTTCTATAAAAAATTAAGAGCTTCTACTATGTTATTTCTACTTGAAATGTTGTAGGAATTAACCAAAAGATGAACTTTTAAGAGAAGCTAAGTAAGATAAAGTCTCAAAGTTCAAAGAAAATTCCTATAAGTATGGGGGAGTTAAGCTGATTGAAGAAAATCCTCTCAGTATGGGGGAGTTTCATACTAACTAAGGAGTTCACTCAACATGGGGGAGTCTTACATCACTTATCAGGTACTCTTGTATCTAGAAACTATTTATTTAATTAATTTCTATTACTACCTAGTTTGTTATCTTTTCCAAAATGGGGAAGATTGTTGAACCCAAGTTAATAGTACTTTAGTGTACTTAATGTTTTGGAAATAACAAACTATCTAGGATAGGGAAATTAATTAATTACTAAGTAGATTCTCGATTAAACAAGTTATACTTGAGTTTGTTTAAGGAAAACAACTCAGTTTATTGAGTTTTAATTAAGTTATGGATTAGAGTAAGAAAAGATGAGTGTTACATAGTTTGTACGATATAGACTCAGTAAAGATGAGTATCTTTTATTTCATAAAAGCTAAGTTACTTTGACACTAAGGAAATTTACATGATACACGTACATTTAACTCTTTATGAGAGACACAATAATCTATTAGTGCTTTTTTAGGTAAAAAGGTGCTGAAATTGAAAAGTAAATTCATGTGGTCCTCACAACGAAAAGGTTTTAGTACGTAATGATGGAGATTCCTCGCTAAAGTCTAAGGTAAAAGGCATCTTTTGACATGCATCATTTTCAAGTATCTCTGTGCTCCTCTACAATGTCAGCAATAAGAAAAATCTCAAGTCTCCATGTTGCATCTCATGCACCTCTCTATTAGAACAAAATTTCTTGAAGAAAACTAGTTTTTGACACATCTCAGATTAACAAATTAATCTCGTACTTCAAATTCAAATTCTCTTTTTCTAAATTTCTTGCAATTTATTTCAAATAGACAAAATCGAAAGTTGTGAACAGAAGAGAAATTAAAGATCGAGTCAGATCGAGAAGTTTGCAATGACTACTTTCAAATCTTCCAAGTATAAATGAAAGATTGTAGCAGAATGTTCAAACATGGTGAATAACATAAAATTCTTAAGAGCTGAAATATTGTCAAATTATAACTAGCATTTGGAAATTCCAACTCAAGCATTCTAAGCTAACACCCATCTATCAAATCAGTTTGTAATAGAGAGAAAATCATCTTAGATTTAACATTTTAAAAGGATTCAACGATCCTAAAGTTGAAATCCTTAGTTCGCAACTTCTTATTCAAGTTTGAGTGATAGTTTAGGAAGGGTACCTAAACTATGGATTGAGTGGTAGTTAGAAAGACAAGTACTTTCTATAATAGTGTCTACCCATTGTAAAGGCTTATCCTTCTAAGGAAGAAAAGAAACACTAAAGAAATCAGAGGATTAGAGGTAGGCTTGGGGCCGAACAAGGATAAAATCTCAGGTGTTGAAGTTCTCACCTTTGTCATTTGTCTTTATAGTGTCTTGTTCATTCATTATTCTCTCTACTTTATAAGTTGGGCTTAAAAAACCGATCCAAGCTAAGTAAAGTACTTAGCATAGATTGAAGATAAACTAAGTCAGCAAAGTTGAGTAGTTTATAGTATTTAGACCTACACTTAGCACATAAACATGCATCTAAAAACTGAACTTGGAAAGAATTTTATAAATCCTAAAAAGAACCAAGTAATTGCATTCACCCCCCTATACTATGTTATTTAAGCTATATCAGAAAAACAAAAAGCAACCACTTTGAGAAGGTAGATTTTCACAGCAAGGATGAAGGACACGGAGAATCTCCATGACTTTTAAGAGAGATTTTAGCACCTTGTCACTTGCTGCCCTCCTCAAAGTTACACATCACAAGCCCTAGTCCAAATCTTTTACGAAGGACTCCCTGAGACCAAGCAAGCAATCATTGATGTGGCAAGATGAGGAGCCCTTATCAGCAAGTCTCCCACAGCAGCTTGGGAACTTATTAAGACTATAGAGGATAATGCTTAATAGTTTGGTGACCATAACCACAGATATACCATGAGGATAATTAGTGAGATCAATGGGTATGAACTTAATGACATGATAGACAATTTGGCTAAGTTTTTCCATGCTATGGCTATCAAGAATGAAGTCACTAAAGCTTGCAAGATTTGGATAAAGACCAACCGTGCAATGAATGAATGTCCTCGCATTGGAGATTCGAAGTTTGAGCAAGTCCACACAATGGGTTACTATGGTTATAGACAAACATATGTACCACCTCAACAAAGGAGTCAAGCCTCTTAACAAGATAACCCTGCATTAGGATGGGGCAATAATGATAGCCAATAACCACAAGGACTACAAAATTAGGTTGCCTTGAAACCCCCACAACATGTGGTACAACTCCCATTGAGAGAACCTCAACAATAAGTCACACATCAATAATTCAACAACTACTCTCAAAGGAATTCCTGTGACTTGTTAAATTCTCTGGCGCAGAGTACACACAAGAGGGTCGAGATAATTAATGACTAGATTTAAGGGTTGCAAGGTAATTTTAACAATCTAGAAAAGCAAATGACTCAAATTGCACTCTCTCTTTCCAAGATCGAAAGCATGGTGAACTTCCATCCCAAACGGAAGAAAACCCAAGGCAGAATGTAAGTGAAATCACCTTGAGTAGCAGAAAGGAGGTAGAGATACAACCACCAAGAGCGGAGGAGGAAGAAGAGATTAAAATGACTCCCATTGAAATAGAAGAAATAATGATCCTGACCAAGACCAGAACCCCTTTTCTAGAGAGACTTGAAAAGACCAACAAGGTAAAGGAGGAGAAGGAAACTTTTGAGACTTTAAGAAAAGTAGAGATCAACATCCCATTGTTTAATGTGATCAAGAAAATGCCCAAATGTGCCAAATTCCTCAAGTAGCTCTACAGCATAACCTAGATAAGGTCTTGATGGGGGAAAATGTTTTCATAGTGATTCAATACAAGTTTCCCCTAAAGCTCGGTACTTCAATCAACATCATACCATCTTCCATCTACAAGAAAATATAAGCTAATCATAGAATGCCCCTCAAAGAGACAAAGGACTATCTTGCAGCTCAAGGACCATTCTGTTGTCTACCTAGAGGGAGTCTTGGATGACACACTTATCAAGGTATATGATTTTGTTTTTCTAACTGACTTTTACATTCTTGATATGTGCGATGTTGATAAGAAGGGGAGCATAAATTCACTGCTATGGAGACCATTCTTGAGCACTGCAAAGATAAAGATTGACATACAGAATGGGTCTTTATCGATGGAATTCAACGGCAAGATGATCACATTCAACGTGTATGACACTATGAAGACCCCAGTAGAGGATTCAAGTCTTTGTAGCATTAACAACCTTAATCCCATTATCCAACAAATATTTGAGATGAATCTCTCTGACGAATATTTGGTCACCTTGACCAAAACTCTTGATACAGAGAGCCTCGAAAATACAAACATCAATGTGAAAGTGGAAGAAGCGGTTTTCAATCTCAATCTACTTCCACACATAGAGAGGCCGGGACCTAAATTTGATTTTCCTATGTTTAAAAAATTCATTCCTTCCATCACTCAACCATCTATGCTTGAACTAAAGGGCCTCCCTAATCATCTCAAGTATGCTTACTTAGTAGATAAGGAGACACTCTCATTGATAATCTCTAGTAAGTTGAGCCCCAATGAGGAGACACAACTGGTCTCTTTACTCCAACAATATAAAGATGCAATCGGGTGGATGATATTTGATATAAAGGTGATCAGCCCACCACTTGCATACACAAAATCAACTTGGAGAGAGATATAAAGACCTGCTACCAACCACAAAGGAGACTTGAGCCGCTCAGGATGGAAGTTATTAAGAAGGAAGTGAATAAGTTTATTGAAGCTATCTTTATTTACCCCATTTCTGATAGTGAATGGGTTAGGCCAGTTCATGTAGTCCCCAAAAAGACATGGATCATGGTGATTGAAGATGAATTGGGAGAATTAGTCCTGATGAGAGTATAAAATGGGTGGAGACTTTGCGTAGACTACTAAAAACTCAATGCCGCATCTAAGAAGGACCAATTCCCACTCCATTCATTAATCAAATGTTAGAGAGATTGGCAGGAAAGTCTCATTACTTCTGTCTCGATGGAATATCAAGATTCTATCAAATCCAAGTAACACCAGAAGACTAGTAAAAACCACTTTTACATGTGCCTTTGGAGCTATTTCTTACTAAAGGATGCCTTCGATGTCTGTAATGCTCCCATGACCTTCCAACGATGTATGGTAAGTATCTTTTTTCATTATGTTGAGAGAATCATTGAAGTCTTCATGGATGACTTTACAGTGTATAGAGACAAGTTGAGAGCATGCCTAAACAACCTTAGTAAGATCCATGAACGTTGTATTGAATCTAAGTTCATACTTAGTTATGAGAAATGCTATTTTATGATGGATTAAGGTATGAGTTTAGGTCATACTGGTTTTAAAAAAGGGATCGAGGTAGATAAAGCTAAAATTGATATCATCCAATCTTTACCTTACCCTACTTCTATGAAAGAAGTTAGGTCTTTTCTTGGCCATGCAGGTTTTTATCGTAGGTTCATAAAGAGCTTCTCCAAGATCACAAAGCCTATGTGCCAACTACTCCAAAAAGACGCAGACTTTGAATTCAGAGATCCTTGTAAAAGAGCCTTTGATGTTTTGAAGGAAAAGTTAGTCTCTACACCAATTCTTCCATCAGCAAATTGGAACTACTCCTTCGAAATCATGTGCGATGCAAGTGACAAGTTAGTAGGAGTATTTTTGGGATAACAGATTGGAAAAGAGCCTCATGTCATATATTACACCTCCAGAAGTATCTATGAACCTCAACAGAACTACACCACTACTAAAAAGGAACCCCTTACAATATTTTTTTCTTTAGAAAAATTCCATTCTTACCTTTTTTTTCAATGATCATTTTATATTATGATCTTGTAGCATTATGCTAATTAATGACCAAGAAGGATGCCAAAACGACACTAATTCGTTGGATTCTTCTTTTACAAGAATTTAACAAAGAGATTAGAGATAAGAAACGAATGAAAAATCTAGTTGCAGACCATCTCAGTAGGCTTAGCAACTCAGAGGAATCATAAGAGGTGAATGATGAATTTCTTGGGGAGAGTCTCTTTACCATCACAAAGACTGCTTTGTACAATGATTTAGTCAATTTTATCACCACTGGGAGGTTCTATGACTACTTCACACACAATGACGAGGAAAAAATGAAGAGAGAAGTGGTTCCAAGCCTATCACATTGAGGCTTAAAGAGTTCATGGTGGGCCACAAAGAACTTCACAACGCATCATAAGGTGTGGATTTTACTGGTCGTACATTTTTTGTGACTCCTACATGTATTGTAAGGCATGTGATAACTGCTAAATGACTGGTAACCTTGGTCATAGAGATGAACTTTCAATGACTCCAATATTAGTGGTTGAAATCTTTGACGTATGGGGAATCAATTTTATGGGACCCTTTCCCCCATCCTTTAGGTTTAAATACATCATCGTGGCAGTAGATTGTGTCTCTAAATGGATAGAGGCTAAGGTGAGAAAATTTGATAATGCAAAGACCGTGGCTGACTTCATAAAGAGAAACATAATCTTTATAAATGGTACACCGGGACTACTCATCAATGATCACAATACACATTTCTACAATAAGAAGGTCTCTACCTTGTTAAAGAAATGGGGAGTGAAGCACATGACTTCAACAGCATACCATTCATAGACTAATGGATAAGCTGAAGTAAGAAATAAAGAGATCAATCCCAATAGGAAAGACTAGAGTCTCCATCTCTTTGAAGCTCTCTAAGCAAAAAGAACATGGAAGGCACCTATAGGAATGTCTCCATATAGAGTTGTCTATGGAAAAGCATGTCACCTACCTATAGACATCGAGCATAAGGCATAGTGGGTAATCAAAGAGACCAACTACAGAATGGGTGTAGCCCTTAAGTAGAGGAAATTACAAATGCACGAGTTGGAAGAGATCATAAATGAGGTTTTTGAGAGGTCTAGAGCCCACAAAGAGACCACAAAACATCACCATGATCTCCATGTTCTAGGAAAAATTTTAAAGAATGACAAAAAGTTTTACTTTTCCAGTCCAGAATTAAATTATTCCCTGGAATATTGATGTGTCGGTGGATCGGTCCTTTCATAGTGACCAAGGTATTTCCACTCAAAGAGGTCATCATCAAAAGCACACTGATAGACAAGTCCATGATAGTCAATTCTCATCACCTCAAATTGTACTATGAAGGATTCCAAGCTCACTCTGAAGAAATTCATCTCACAGAGATCTCTGACCCCACACCACAATCTCGGTGTGGGGAAGTCGAGCTAAGCGAAGTTAAAACAAAAGCGCTCTTGGGAGGCAGCCCAAGCATTTTTATTTTTGAAATAATTTATTATTTTGAGTAGTTTTATTTAATCAGGATTTAATAATTAGGATTTTTAATTTTAGTGTTTAATTAGGATTTAATTAGAATTTATTTAGGTTTTAATTTTGGCTATTAATTTGGATTTATAGATAATGATTAGATATACTTGATTTTGACTAACTTCTCTCTCTTAAAGATGCAAGTGAATTATTTAGCAAGAGGAAGAGTCACACCAAAAGAGAGAAGAAAACATAGAGTTACATGAAGGAATGTGTAACGAAGAGTCATGCGTAATGAAGAGAGAGAGTGAGAGAAACAATCATAATTCGGTCAAGATTCATTGAATATCTCTCCAAGCATGGGCTAACACAAGGGATCATCATGGCAGTTACTCTATCACTCCAAATCATCATTACACTGCCATGATTACACAAGGCCTCTTTTAATTATGGATAAACCCTTTGCTTGCTCCCCAAGCACATTTCTCCTATAAATTGGATCTCACCTCTCACTTTCACCCACACTTACAAATTGCTCTCTCTTTCTAAAAGAATAAGCAAAAGAAAATTTTCTCCTCCTTCTCTCTAACTAAATATGGCTTCACCTATGCAAATTAACTACGTCTACCACCGCCAAGGCCAATCCCGCTAAAACTCTAGATTGGAACCCACCACAAGACCACCACCAAGAGAGTTTACGACCAAGCTACTATGCTAATCTCTGCAACCTCCAGCAGCCCCTCTCTGTTTGCTCCAACTTAGGTTACTCCTCTCACCACAATCTTCTTGAAGAAGATCCATAAGGAGGAAGAGACTACTGATTCTCAAGGAGATTCTCTGGTGGTGAAGTCCAAGATAAAACCTTCATTTTGAGTGAGGACGAAGACAAGGAGCATACCCCTACACCTCCTCTGGTCCTAGCCAAAAGGAAGCCCAACATAACGAGTGCCAAGGCCACGACGAGCAAGAAGGCAAAGATGACGAAGACTCTTATCTCCAATGCGAAGGTGTTCAACACCTTTGATAAGCAAAGTCCTCATGGTGTCTTCAACCGCTACAAGGGGGTGATGCCAAAGCTTGCCAAAACTGCTTACACCGAGACTATGAAGAGTCTCGGTATTACGGACCAGGTGCTTGCTACCTTTAAAGCGATCTGCTGGCTCCCTCTACTCTTCCTCCCATTCCAAGCATACTAAGAGCTAGTGCGGGAGTTCTATTCCACATTCTCCTTCAAGAAGGCATATAGTAGTTATGATAAGCCCAACATCGTCAAAGTGTGCCTCAATGAAAAGACCTTTTCCTGGAGTCTTGATGATTTCAACAAGGCCTTGGGAGTCACGGAGCCATCTAATTACATGTGCATCACTACTCCTCTAGATTTTGAAGCTATAGAGACCTACTTCGCTTTGTGTAACAACAATCCCCTAGTGACTTCTTGGAAATTCAGGGAAACCAAAGCCTACTACATTCAGGAACCTCAACTTTACTACTGCCATAGGATCCTCCCCTTCAACTTTTTCGATCACCATAAGAGCTCCGAGACCATCAACGAAAGGAACTCAACATCCTTTGGAGCATGTTTACCCATAGGAAACTCCACCTTAGCACATGGTTGGCCAAACAAATCTAATTCTCTCTCGGAAGAGGGATAAATCCTCTAATCTTTGGTATAGTGATCTCGAAGATGTCACATTTGATCTTACGGGCTACACTCCACTTCTCGAGATCACTCTACTTAACATGAAGAATTTAGAAACAATGCTCATGATAGATACCTTAAATGGGACCGAGCAGATGCATCCCCCAAGCCTATAGAGACTAGAATCCCCATTCTCGTTGATCTAAAAGAAGATAAGGAGACTCACCCAGAAATAGGAGCTGACCAGCAAACCCCCCACCGCATACACCGAGCTACTCGAGAAGTTTACTACTCTCGAAAAGCAATACAAGGATATGTTCAACAGTTCTATGTAGCTCGATGTAGAGAACGCAGATCTCAAGATTCTCTATGATACCTTGGAATTCAATGTGGAGACTCTCTATGATTATCTCCAACTTAACCCTTTCAAGCATCAAACACATCAGCAAGACTAGGAGTAGGTCTCTGCAAATTCTTCCTCTCTATAAGGACAATAATAGTTTCTTTTTCCCTTTTTCTTTTTTGCCTTTTATAGTTTTCTCTTTTTACTTCTTTTTTTTAGGATATTTGCATTAGGGGCAATGCAAAATTTAAGTGCGGGGAGGGGAATATTTCCTTTTCCTTTATTTTCTTTGTTTGCTCTTCTTATTTTGATTTTTAGGATTTAGTTTTTACGTTAAATTCTTTCATTTTGCAGTCTCCATGTAAAAATTTTAATCTTCCTCTATATAAATCAAATGAAAAAAATTAATCTTCCAATTTCAGTGTTCTCTCTTTGATTTCTATAATGACATGCTTTTGTACTTTAACCTGTTACAAAGAAGTGAGGAAACCAAAAGAAGAGAGATTCCTTTATAACGACTAATTAAACAAGTAATAGTGATTGAGTTAACTAACCTTACTTGGCATGGAGAGCTATTTCTATGCAAAGTTTATTCTAGTGACTAATTTTTTAGAATGTCACTTTGTAAAATTTAATTCCCAAAGATGTCTTAGAGATTCAATTTTATCTTTTCCATTTAGACTTGGTTTATTTTAGTAAGGTCTCTGTAACTTTGGACCTTCACCGATACCTTTAATTGCTCTTTTTAATATATTGGTGGTTTAATTACTTGCTTTATTTTTTTATTTTGTTGAGTCTTAGAAGAAATAGCAATGTTCGGTTAGCAACCGGGTGATGACTCTTTCATAAAAATGCTTTTAGAAAGAAGAGCTTGACTTGGCTCATAACTAGGTAAAGTCTCTTTCATAGAACCAAAGAAGAAAGAGCATTGCTTGGCTAGTAACTACGCAATAACTACTTCATACGGTTTTTATTTTTTTGCAAAGAAAAAGATCCAAAATTCAAAAAAATAGAAAAATTTAGAAAAATTCAAAAAATTAGAAAATTTAGAAAAAAAAAGAGAAAGATATGTGATCTTTTATTTTTGCTATGTGTCTAGGGACCCCACCAAGCTAAGAGATCAATAAGAAAGGTAATTGTGAAGTTTTCCTTTGGATACATGATCTCTTTAATAAACTTAGCCAAGTAATTCTTGGGTTTTCGATACAAGGTCTTTATACTTTCTTAAGGATTACTCTTTTCTTTGACTCATAGTGCTTGGAAAGGAACTCTGCAATGACCTTGGTGAAAAATCTCAGTCTCTTTGTGAAAATGTTTAGGTTCTTTATGCAGTACTTATTCTCTTTTCTTCCTGATCTTTGTATTCATACTTGAGGATAAGTATGGAATAAGTGTGGGGAGATTTGATAGGTTGTAAATCCAACATGATTTTTACTTAGTTTTATATCTTTATAAGCATGTTTAGTCTTCATGGGCCTTGTTACTACTATTTTCTATCATTTTAGGGTTTTCAATAGATTTGGGTGAAATTTGGTTAAAATAGCTAAAAATAGCATTCACCGAGATCTCGATACTTCCATTGAGAGTAGTAGTCAGTCCTAGTGACTTCCACAAATTCCAAATTCTTCTAGAATGTTAGAAACACATATAGTTTCAAGATAAGGGTATAAAAGTCAATGGAAGAATCACCAGTTCAGGCAAAGTCTATCTTCGAGGAGTTTTAGTTCAAAGAAGAGTTGTTCTCCTTCATAAATTCTATTTTGGAGAGAGGATAAACTCTATTATTTTTATCTCCAAGAAAAATGCTGAGGATAAGACTAAAAGAGGAAAAAGTACAACCAAAGACTAAGAGCAATGGATTCGGCCATATGGATATAAATGTTGGTCGAATCACATAAGATGGAAGGAAGGAAGATTTCAAAGTTAGATTTTAGTTTAAGCTTTCTTAGTTTTTAGTCTAGTAATTAGCCGAATCCAAATTAGTTAGAACTACATTATTTTTCTATCCTTTGTTTTCAATGCTTTTACATTTATGTTTACTTTCAATCCCATTTTCTTTTAAGTTTATTTCAATTCTGTAATTAGTTTTACAATTCTTTTATTTACTTGAAATTTCATATTCAGTGTCTTTATCTTTTATTAGGTTTAGTTTCAGTCATGTCTAGCTAATTTCATAAAGAATTGACCAAGAAAGGGTCAAGGCCATGTTTGATTAATATGAGGACTCAAACATGAACACAACAACCCATAAGGTGACTTATTTGATGATCTCATTACTTATTGTTATTATATCCTTAGTCTCTCTGTGGTCTTATAAACCCTATGGTAAGTTTTTGTGATTTATTGTTATCTTCAACTTTTGCATCCGTAATTGTGCCCAAGGAAGAGTGAGTGACACCAGTCCCTGTATCATCATCAAGACTGAAGATTCAACAATCTAATGTTTGTTAAGAGTTTTACTACCTGTCGGTTAGGATTTAGGCTTTTCTAATATTCATTCTTATTTTTCGATGAGCTCTTTAGGGTGATGTTGAGAGTCACGGTATGTAAGAAGGAGATTGAGGTGCGAAGCACAGTCCCCATACAAACTAAGGAAGAGTAGCTAACGCTGTACGGTGTGGAGCATTATTAAAACTAAATCTAAGTCCAGGTGTAGTTTATATCTTGTCCAGTGATCATTATGATACATGGTTCTTTCCTAATTGGTTAAGGCAATTCGTTTACAATAGTTTTATGCTTTCTTTTACTTTCAATTTTCAAACTCTCAGCGATTCCCGAAGAAACCAATCCGGTCACTTTTGTCATTCTCTTTCAGAATTACATAGTTAATACCATCCCTAAGGATCGACCCATGTTTACTACTTACTACAAGTTGTTTTTCTACGCAGAGATTTATTTTTGGTGGTTTGACATGCATCAGACATCCAACTTCTTAGCTTACAAGGTATCACTTCCTATTCTATTGCATGGCTTTATCAACAGTATGGGAAGATCAGCAAGTGCCTAGAGACTCTTACCTTACTCATACCTGTACTTGGGATCACAGACTACCTGATCACATCTTTGAGAGGTAGGCCCAACACACATCTTTCACTATACTGGACTATGTTCACTAAGAAACCACTAAGATTAATGGCTACTACCAGGGATGGTTGTAGGAGATCTTGGAGCTTACCAACCCAAACAAGCGTGATTGGGCTACTCTACAATGGAGTTATGCCAAGTAGGGATAGTAGTAGATATGATGAGAGAGGAGGATAGGTTGCTGATGATGATGATACCTATAGATGCAACAAAAAAGTAGATATAGCCTATTTTATGTACATGTTTGGATATTTATTTGATGCAGACTTATTAGCTTTCATTTTATGAATTGGGATGTATGCAACATTAATTCAAACTACCATGAAGTAACTACTATATTGTGTTACTTACGTTCTTTTTGCATTATGGCACACAAGCATTTAAAGTACACATACTTAAATAATTTAGTAATAATGATCTTTTCATTAAATAAAATTAAGTGGGGTACTAAAGTTCATGATACATGAAATCCAATGACCTAACCCCTATTGTGAAATAGCCTTTCGGTTTTCTAATTGTCATCTCACTGTTTCTCTCATTATCCTAATTTTTACCCAAAACTTCATTTTTGGTTTTTCACTTTGATGGAATATTCAACAAAAGAATACTCTAATTTTTTTTCAACTATACGAAAGAAGACAACTAACAGGCTTGCTAAATAATTTCTTTTTATTTTAGTGTTGCTTTTCAATATTTAATTCTTTCCCTAAATGTGATAGTGCTTAAGCCAATCCTTGTTGATTGGGTTCACAAACTCATTACCATCCATATCCATCACTTTGACCACTCCTTTGCTAAGAACCTTCTTGATCACAAACTGGCCTTCCCAATTGGGTTTGAACTTCCCCCTAGCATCAATATTGGAGGGTTTTAACTATTTTAAGATGAAGTCCCATACTTTCAACGATTACTTCTAATGCTTGACTTTGCTATTGTAAGCTCTTGTCATATGGTACTAGTACATCTAGAGGTGATCTATAGCTTTCAAGCAATATTCATCAATCATGTTCAATTGTTCAAATCTAGATCTTTCCCTATTCAATTCTTTTAGCTTGGCTTCCAAAGCTACTCTTAAGCATCCGACTTCAGTTTCCACCAGGAGGACGGCTTCTGATGGTTAATTAAGGCAATTATTGAACATGCGAACTTGCATGGTGGAATTTCAAAACTTAATATTAACCCTAAAAGATCTCCTAAGCATGGCATGATTGACATATTCTAAATTGAAACGTTGTATAAATGCTTATAGGTTTATAAAACTTAATAAAAGAAACCGAGCTTCTAAGATTAGAGCATTCCTCGTTGATACGTGCCTTTCATTTAGTGTGGCGCTCCCTTAGAATAATTGGACAACACTCTATTAGCACAAGCATCCAAACAAGGACAACCTCTATGATTAGTCCACATAGATCCCAACCAACCAAAACCTTATCTAGAGGAAGAGCTTGTTAGTTAACAAGCAACTTCTAGACTGCTCGTAGACCAACCTGAAAATATAACTTAGAAGGCTCTTTCCAAAATAGGAATAAGCCTTCAAAAGAATTCATTCAAAAGCGGAGAAACTCATGGAGGATCTCGCAAGAAACATGCGAAGGAAGGAAGTCAAAACTCAAAAGTAAAGGCTAAGATGAAATACGAAAAGAGGAGGAGGTGAGACCACTATTTACAGTGGGAATCTCCAATTTGGGATGGGGAAAATCCCCATCCCACATGAGTTGTTGTGTGGACTTCATGCTCCAAATGGGTCAACCCATGCGTATAACCCACAATGGTGAGTTGTGTGTGGCCTCTAAGGGAAGCCCATTTGGGCTTCCTTTATCTTACAAGCCAGGCCTTGTGGGACTTCTCACAAGCCTCGCTACGCAAGCGCTGCCCAGTTGTTCTTTTTGGCATACATCCCACCAGCATGCGTAGGCCTTATGCCAACTCATGGTAGTGGCCCAATAGCATTTTAATGCTTACGAGGCTACCACACAAGCACCACCCATGAACAACCTGTGTTCATAGTGCCTACTCGCAACATGAAAAATTCCCTTGCTCCGCCATGTTCAATTTTCCCAGATCCTCTTTAAATATATTTAGCCCGACCATCTAATGGTCTATCCAAAATGAGTTTGACTTTCCCTTATATTCTCAGTATAGACCTAGTCTATAAGTTCTTTACTTAGTCCTATAAAAGACCCAATGTGTGTGGCCTCATAGGATCCCAAAGTATAGAGCCACTAGAGGTTAACTTAAACTTGGATTCCCATCAGGGAACCTTTAGGCTATGTATTCTTGACCAATTTAGAGCCCGACAACTCTAAATGATCAAATGGGCTTTCTAGCAAAGGCATATGATCCCCCAATACTCGAAAGGTCACATGCTTGTGACTTGATTCGATTTTATAATAGTAACCAACACAATACACTCTTTCCATCAAATTAAGTACCATCTAGTTTGTTGAGTTAGGATTAAGTGTTAGCTCATGTAATAGCCATAACCATCCTAGAATTAAACTTGTTCATGAAGAACACCACTCGCTTTTATGTATTGAGATTGACAAGAAACCCATTCTATAAATCTCATACTCTAATAAGAGGTTTGAGTGTGTTACTTCATTAAGAGGCTTTAAGATACAACTCTTATTATATCACTATATCATGAGTGGTGGATCCTATCTTGGCTATTGGCTTACCAATGAATTATCATCACTATGCTCGTAATCATCCATATAATCCTGATCACCATGGTATGAATAAGTATGACCCAAAGTATAGAAACTCCCACATAAGGTAATCAATATCTTAGATCTAAGGATACTTGTACTACTATTGCAACAAGACATGACACTAACACATGGATATATTTATTTTCGAGTGTTTGTCTTATAGCGATCTCCAATGTATTATCGAAATGCATTCATGTGTTAACTCAACGTGGCACTTTCAGCTCATGAGATCGGCTGATTGGATCAAACCCAAGGAGTAAGCCTATACATGCTAGTATGTCCACTTCATTGATGTCCAGTTTAATGAAACTATGACTAGGGATATTTAGAATTTTCATAGTAACATGTGTCTACAGTTCTCAAACCACAAAGCTCCACTATTCCTTGCAATTTCACGCTATAAAATAGTCACAGACTTTGTCTAATTATATTAATGAACATATACATAATAGCATATATATAATACCAGTGAGATACATAATTCAAAAACAATCATTGATATATAACAAAGATGCCTTATAATTGATAAATAGTAATTTGAAACTTTTTGTACATTAGTGACTAATAAAGACATATCACCCTAATTGCCTCTAGGGCATACATCATGTCTAACAGCTTCCATCTCGTAGATTAAGGAGAATGGAGTCTTGTTAGTTAGAGTGTACATGGTAGTCCTATATCCCCAATTCCCAATCTTGGTAAGTAGTCACCATTTTGGATAAGTTCTTCTTGATTTACTTGTTTGCTACTTTCACTACCCATCAACTTGAGGTCTATAGGGAGAAGACCTATGATTCTTAATGCTATATTTCTCAATCAAATTAGCTAGTGCCCTTTAAATTGGACTCTATTATCGCATAGTATATGGTGAGGCATCTCATAGAGCATAAAGATAGGCTTCTCAATGAACTTAGCCATTTTCTGGGGGGTTTTGTAAAATTCAGCCTTTACCCACTTTGAAAAGTAGTCGACCATGATCATGATATAATAATGCCATTAGTTGAAGAGGGTCGGATCTCACCAATAATATCAATCACCCATACTGAAAATGGCTATGAAGTTGAAAGATTAGAAAATCAGATGGAGGTAAATAGTTAATGTCTCCATAAATTTGGCATTCATTTCATTTCTTTGTCTTGGAGATGCAGTCGATCATCATTGTGGACCAAAAATAATTTTGCTGCTGAATTTTCTTTGCTAAGGACAAGCTATTCATGTGAGGGCCATAGTCTCCCCCATAGATGCAATTCATAACTATGGTTGCTTCTTTTTTTGATACACACCATAGTAGTAAGCCATCATTAGTGTGCTTGAAGAGATCATCACCAATAATTCTAAACTAAGCTGCTAGCCGATGAAGAGATAATTATTCTGAGTCTGTTGCTCTTAGGGGAAATTCTCCATCTTGAATCAACAAGAATATATCTCGATAACAACATTTTTCATCTATGATAATAGTGTTCGAGATTGCATGATAATTTAAGGGCTCTTTGGTAGATTAAGGATAACATGTGTTAGGGTTTGATAGGGGGCCTTCCTACATGGAGGCTAGGGTACCTAGAGAATCCACCATTTGATTCTCATCCCGGGGCACATACCAGAATAGACATTTCTTGAATTTCACAGCTAACTCCTAAATTATGTCAAGGTATGGTCAAAGGGACTCTTCCTTGATTTACCAATCTCTGAGAACTTACCGAATGACCAATGCAAAATCATCGATGATAGTGACTTCTAATGCACCAATGTTTCTCAAATCTTGCATACCAAAAAAACACGCTTTGTATTCTACTATGTTATTGGTGATTGGAAATTCAAGTCACTTAGACAATGGAATGACCTCATTTTGCGGTATCACTAAGATAACTCCAAGACCTGCCCCTCGACAGTTCATGGCTCCATCAAAGAACATAGTCAACTCTTCATTCATTGATTAAACAACCACAAGCCGTTCACCCGAAAAATCCAAGTTCTCAACATACTCAGAATATAGGGTTTGATTCACAAGGAATTTTATGACTACCCAACCCTTAATTACCTTCTTAGTGATGTACTCGATATCGAACTCAAGGAGAAGAAGGAGCCAACAGGCTAGCTTTTTTGCTAGGGTCAGAGATTGGCACAAGTACTTCATAGGATAAATTTTAGCAATAACTGGAATTCGGTAAGACTAGAAGTAGCTCCTAAGCTTCTTAATGAGCAAAACCATGGTCACACACATTTACTCAACTATTATGGATCACTTTCAATACTTGAGAAACTTTTTACTCAAGTAATATACTACATGCTCACGCTTATCATCCTGCTCTTGAACAAACATTGCCCCTCCTAAAAATTCTTCAATAACCAGGAAGAGGATGAGAGGCTTGCTAGGAGTTGGTGTCTTAAGGATAGGTGGATTGCTCAAATTAGTCTTGATCCTATCTAAAACCAATTGGAATTGATCATTCTAGAGAATCGGTTGTTGTTTCTTCAATAACTTGAATATTAGCTCACATATTATAGCTAATCGAGCTATGAAATGACTGACCAACTAAAGCGACCCTAGAAATGATATCACTTTGTTTTTTTGTTATGGGAGCTTGGCATTTCACGAATAGCCTTTATTTTATCTAGATCTATCTCTATCCCCCTTTGGCTCACTATGTGCCCTAATAGCTTACAAGATGTCATACAGAAAATGAACATCTTTAGATTGAGTAGCAAGTTATACTTCTCTATCCTTATGAGGAAATGGTCTAATAGCTCCGGGTGCTCTTCT
Organism: Euphorbia schlechtendalii; assembly: GCA_949673415.1. Taxonomy (NCBI): domain Eukaryota; kingdom Viridiplantae; phylum Streptophyta; class Magnoliopsida; order Malpighiales; family Euphorbiaceae; genus Euphorbia; species Euphorbia schlechtendalii. The sequence continues at coordinate 4,477 of CATIWQ010199331.1, read as the reverse complement.
CTAGTAGCAAATTTGACCAAAATATCATCGATGTAGACCTCTACTTCCTTATGGATCATATTATGAAGCATTGTCGTCACAACCCATTGGTAAGTTGCTCTAGCATTCTTTAACCCAAATGGTATGATCTTGTAGCAGTACACTCCCCATTCGGTTATGAATGAAGTCTAGACTTAATAAAAAATTTCCATGATAATTTTATTATAGCCCAAGAAACCATTAATCAAGGAATACATTGCTGCAATGGCGGGGCTATCCACTAACACATCAATATGAGGTAATCGGAAGTCATTTTTTGGAGAAGCTTTGTTGAAATCTTTGAAATCTACACAGACTTAACTTTTCAATTCTTTTTAACTATGGGAACAATGTTTGTTAGCCACGTCAAATATTCGATAATCTTAAGGAACTTGGCTTTAAGCTGCTTTGCCACTTTTGCCTTAGCCTTCTTAGCCCATTCCAGATGTAGTCAACGCAATTTCTACTTTACGATACCTAAATTTCAGATTAGTTGGCATCATGTGCTCTGTGATCTCTCTTTCCACTACAGGCATATCTTCATATGACCAAGAAAAAGTGCTCTTGTGACACCTAAGCATATTTTCAATCTCTCTTTTTTCTTTAGGGTTTAAATCATTAGATATAGTTACCATTTTAGGTGATTCATTTGTACCCAAGTTATTTTCATGTAAAGAGACATCATGTATGCTAAAGACATTATGAGTATATTAAAATGAATGCATGGTGCCATCAAACAGAACATCAAACAAGTAAGTAAATTCTGGATATTTCATTTATTAAAATATATCGTAGGTAGAGTTGTTCACATAAAAAACACTAGAAATATTAAAGATTACATCATCAGAAAAATCATTCTCCACAAGTAGAGGGCCTACCTTGGAAACATCCATCGAACTAGCCCCTAGATATGCACGAGCTTGGATATTCAACAGGGGTGGCGATTGGTTGGTTTAATAGCAATCCCTGGAGTAGTGATAATAAGCGATTTAATACTAGTGGTAGCAAACACCAGAACAACAACAACTTGAGGACCTAGAGGTCGAGTGAGGGATGAAAATCCTACACCTTAAGGAGTGGCATCTAGGTAAGCAGGAAAAGGAATAACTGTAGGAGGGTTTCCCTAAGAAGACTCCTTGAGAGAATCAAGCATCAATCCCTCAAGATCAAGAGCCAAATGCATCTCTTGAATTTGAGTAAGTTTGTTACCCTTCTTCCCATCCTTAGCCATAGCTTTGGCTAGCTTTTGAATAGTTATACCAATGGGGCCTCCTTTAGTTTAACCTACCTTCCATCCCTTCCTCATGAGGGCAGCGAGAGATATGGTGAGAGAATAAACAATAGCTTGGATATCCTTGTCCATGGATTCAGGAGGATTAACATCAATCTCTCCTTTGGAAGATTCATCAATTTCTTCAACTTCCATAATTACTTTACCCTTTTCTTTGTCATTAATGAGAGGAGTAAAGATCGGCTTTTCTTCAAGAGGATTATCCTAGCCTATCATGCAATAATTATCATAGTTAAAACAATCATTGAATATTTCAAACCTAAGAAACATTTAGACTTCATGCTCAATGGGGTCCGACTGCCCCTTGTATGGCTCTTGTCCATGATCACAGACACTCACCATATTACAAAAGATAAGCCTTTTGTAATTTTAGACCTTATTGAGGGGATGGACAAAACCCACTCTGAAATGGGGTAAAAGAGGTTTGGGGTTCAAGGCCTCTAGAATTTCTTGATGATGTTTGCTTAATCCTTTTCCCAGACTAGTATAGCCAAAGCCCATCATCAACTTTCCCATATTTTTTTTATAATTGAAGATCTCTAGTTGGGACTTTCTTCTTTCCCTTAGTTATTATAGTGACATAGAAGCCAGATTCAATTTCCTCAAATGCAATAGTGGCTAGCACAAACTCCTCATTGGCCACAATGGTGATGACCTTACCGTGATTATAGAGCTTGATATTTTGGTGGAGGGTGGAAGGAACATCACTAATAGAGTGAATCCATGGCCTACCCAAGAGAAGAGAGTAGGTGACCAGGATATCTAAAATGGTGAATGTCACTTAAGCTTTAAATTCCCCCATTGCCACTTCTGCTTCAAAAATTCCTACCACCACATGTTTTGTGTCATTGTATGAGCCCTTAGATCTACACGAGCCTGAATCTTCGACGGAGGTGGCGATTGGGTTGGTTCAGAAGCAATCCCTGGAGTAGTAATAATAAGTGGTTTAAAACTAAAGGTAGCAAACAACAGAACAACAAATACTTGAGGAGATGGAGGTCCAATGAGGGGTCCCCTTAAAGGAGCTACAACGGGGAGTGCAGGCGGTTGGATGAGTAATCTAGATCTTGTTGAAAAGAGAAGTAGAAGAAAATCCTTAACCATAAGGAGTTGCAGCTAGGTAAGAAGAAAAGGATTAACTGGAGGAGGGTTTCTTGAGAAGACTCATTGAGAGAATCAAGCATCAATCCCTCAAGCTCAAGAGCAAAATGCATCTCTTGAATTTGACTAAATTTCATGTTACCCTTCTTCGCATCATCAGCTATAGCTTTAGCTAGATTTTGAATAGTTATACAATTGGGGCATCCTTTAGTTTGAACTACCTTCCATCCCTTCCTCATGAGGGAAGTGAGAGATTTGGTGAGAGAATCAACAACAGCTTCGATATCCTCGTCCATGGATTCAGGAGGATTAACATCAATCTCTCCTTTGGAAGATTCAATTTCTTCAACTTCCATGATTGCTTTATAATTTTCTTTGTCATTAACGAGAGTGTGAGCATAGGATTTTGTACCAGCTCGCACATTCAATGATAGTGGCTTTTCAGGATTTTTATCCTTGGATCACACAATTTTCGACTGTCCAATGATCTTGAAATGGGAGTCCTTTTAGTCTCTGAATTCAAAAGGACTTTTCAAATAAAATTATTTAATTTTTTCCCTTAATTTAGAAATTATGAGGCTTGCCAAGGAGCTTGGTGAGGCTCGACAAAGTTTGGCGAGCCTCCTCACCAAAATCTTTGTCGAACCTCGCCAGAGACTTGGCGAGGAGCTTGGCCAGACTTGCTCTGGCGAGCCTCCTCGCTGGAAGAATCTGCCTTTTTTGGATTTTTGAGAATTTTGCCTATAAATAGAGGGGGGATTTTCGATATTTGGGGGCTCAAAATTTCAGAGAAAAATCAGATTTTCAGAGGAAAACACTATAAAAATATTTTCTTTCATTTCTTCCAATATTTTCTTGAATCCATAACACATTTGGGTTCCAACTTTTAATTATTTTCAAATCATTCTTCATGTACTTTTCTTCTTAAATCCTTAGATATTCTCGGGTCTAAAACAAATTTAGAACCTAAGTCTGATTATCTTTTGGATAAATAAACACTTATTTTCCACATAAACACCAATTAAATCAAAATGAACGGGGAACGCTCTCGAGGATCATACGGATACGCCGAAGTGGATTCACACCGAAAGGGTAAGCCTTTGAGTTCCTAGAATTGCGGATTCCATGCTCTTGTCTACTTCATGTTTTTCTAATTTTATTTATGGACCTAGAATTTTATTATTATTGTAAATGTTGTAATCTTCTTCCTTTCATCTGCAATTTCTTTATTCATGAAAATACACCTGTTAGAATCCCCCCATGAATGGAATAAAAATTATTCCAGGATAACAGACCTCACACTTTGCCATGCGGTCATTTTAACTAGTAAAATTGACCAACATATTTGTAAATAAAAATGAACCATTTTTATTTAAAATAAGAGCTTTAAACCATCGATGTTTTAATTAGGCCACATGGGCCTTCTGAAAATCAAATCAAACATATACGCCATATCTCGTGCTAACATTTGTGGATGCAGGTTAGATGTTTGCTTATGAATTCATTTTTTCCTCCGGAGATTGTAAATATTTTTTAGAAAATGTAATTAATAGATTAGGTGGGCGGTTGCATCCTCCGAGGTTATGTAACCTTTAATCTTTACTTTTCCCCATTCATTTATTACTTTATGTATGGTTTTACTATTTTCCATATGCACTTTAAATCATGCACAACAACTCGAAAATGACAAAAGTGTGAATATGCACAAGTAAGAAATATAGTTTTCTATAGATTTAATATAATGTGATCCAATGAGAAATAAGCAAATTATCCCGAACCCGAATCTCTATGTCTTAGTGGGCCTTCCCCCGGATGTTAAGCCTCATAAGACTCTAATTCTTATAAAGAGCTAATCCAGGTGGTGACTGTTCACCACTTTTCTACTGATAAGTTTAATAACTTATTCACAAGACTTGGCTACACTCGTTTTGTAAGGCTTATCCTTAATAATAATGCCAAAAACTTGTTCACGTAAAATGCAGGTGTTGTCAATACCCTTTATCAAATAGAAAAATGATTATAACTGCAAGTATACAGTTGTGATGTAGTTTTAAAAGATATCGAACC